>OMKX01050424.1:0-11999 GCA_900302425.1 Brosme brosme
CTCTCTCTCTCTCTCTCTCTCTCTCTCTCTCTCTCGCCCTCTTTCTTTCTCTCTCTCCCTCTCTCTCCCTCTCTGTCTCTCCTGCATTGGTCTGGGCTCCGTCTGTATAAAGGTGCCAACAGAATACATCTATGTACATTCACATATACAGGAACATCATCTGATCGTTGCGTCCCTCCTCACCAGCTTTATGTGACTTTAGCTCCACTGTTGTGTTTTTTTGTTTAATGGTCGTCTGTATGAATGTTGGTTTTCAGAGGGAAACCGAAAATCCTCATGGACTTTTTGAAAGCGCTTGGAAAAAAATCTAACAAACAGACACTCCTGAAAGTTCTGTTTCACATTTGAGAAACAATGTAAATCTTTAGTGTAGGTAACCCAAACTTTATATTTGTTCATGAATAGTCCACAGCATAGTTTTTATTCCACTGCTGGTCATTTCCCCCAACCTAAGTTTTGGATATTTCAAGATCTAACTTTTGTTTTCTTTTTACATTTTTGGAAAGATCCAGAATGGTGAACTTGTATAAAGGTGTGCATGTTCAAAAAAGGTATGTTTTACCAGAGTGAGAGATCTCCATAACTCTCATTGCAGTCTATGTATGCACTGTGCCACACACATCATCGCTTCTTCATCCTAAAGAATCTCTGAGATCATCACACAAATCCGGTTTGTCCCGGCACACTTGAAATACTATTGATATTATCCTCTGATGGGAAACTTACATGATTTACAGAAAGACTTGAAGGCTGAAGGCAAGACGAATGCAGTCTACAGAGGAAATTATGTGTTTAAGACAGATAAATCAATAAGTGAGATGTATGAATGTTAAAATCACAGGAAACTCTGTCTTACAACACAGTTTGCACTATGGCACACCAATAGAAGGAATTGGTTGCTAAAAAAAGTTGTAAAAATTGATCTTGATATGTTTGCTGATTTGTATTGTATACATATGCCATTTTCCATTAGCAGATGCCTTTTCCAAACCACTGTTAATAAATGTGTAAGACCACAACCTAGCCAAGAATGATGTACAACAGCAACAGTGTATATGCGTTTAACAAATAAAGTTTCTAGCCTATTTGTTTAGTTCTGTTTCTTTAAGTTTTTTATTGTTCTCGTCAAATATATCCTATTTTCCAGCAGCTGCCCATTTAGGGTTAATTGGTGTGATTTTCCATTGCAAAACACAGCATTGGCATACAATCTTGCAGGTCTTTCTAAAATACATTGAGGGGCAGGATAGTTGGAATGTATTTGCATAAAGCACCAGGGTAGTCCAGTGGTTAGGGTGTTCTGGATTCGATCCCCTATATGTTCGCAGTTGACCTGTACTAATCCTTGAGAAAGACACCTTAACCCCTACCTGATCCCTAATGACCTGTATCCAAAGTGGATAAAAAGGACTGACTAGTAATTATACAGCAACATCAGGTTGCAAAGCAAAGTGGCAGACAGTATGGTGAGCACAAACACTTAATTTAAGGCTTGACTTGGCTAGACTGGTCCACAGCAGGGATATAGTGTCTTTTTTTCTGAAATGATTTTGTTTCTGGGAGTAGGACAGTGTAGAAAGACTTTGTTTTTAGACAGCAAAGTCTTTCTACAGCAGGATATTGTAGGTTTGAGTGTTGGATGAATGATACTGGGTCGAAGGTCAATGTGCGGTGTGCACCTGTAGGCCCTTTAGGCATCTTTGGCCAAGAAACCTAAACCCCTCCCTGCCCATTCAGGACATGTATCTACATCCACAATTCAGGTCACTTTTGATCAAAGCTTCTGCTAAACGACAAAATAGTAATTGTTTCTAACGATGTGAACTCGTTGCTTTGGTGCATTTGGCGCCATGCTTAACAACTTGTAATCCATCTTCATGTTGAGTTGGTTACACTGAAGATATTGTAGGCTAATGAGCGTAACGACCTCGGCCACTTCCCTTTCCTGATGAGATCTGAAACGTTACCATGGCGATCAAGTGCCCGACCCTGTACAGAACCTTGGGGTGAAGGGTAATCTGATGAACCTTGATCCTTCCACCCCTGCCCGTGTTTCTGTCCCTGCTCGGCAATGTTGGGAAAAAACAAGTAGGTATTCAACTCCAGAACAAAGGGTTAAAGTTACAGCAGTAGAATAAGATTCATAACAGGCTTTTACAAAAATGAAACATGGCATAAAACTCATTGTACAAATTTGTATATAAATCCATTAATTTTAAGTACGCCTTAGTTCTGCAGAACAAATTGCAATGGCCTCTACCTTATTGAGTACGTGCTACATGCACATACATAACCTGTGTGTGTGTATATATCATGACCATTTATGCACCATCTGGACATTTTTATGACAAATCTACTTGGAAAATCAGTTCTTGGAAAAAGCACAGCTTCCTAGAAGTGTAGAGTTTCCATGTGTGCTACATTGGAGCCGGACAGACACACTGTTGATCAACTCAGTTCATAGCAATGATAATGATAATCATCGTAGGAAAAATAGGAATGAGAACATTCCCCATTAAGAACCATTAAGAACATCAAGATTAATTAAAAATGAAACTCAAATTATGACGATACTGGATGAATATACAAAGCATATACCACAAAGTCAAAGTTTGTATTGTTTCTGAGTAATATTGCATCCCATCCCTTCTCATAACCATTTTACACCAACAATGAGATTGTGAATTGTGGAAACTTTAATTGCTGTCTATTCTGATCAATTATAAGTTGAGGCTTTGTACTCCATACTGCTCATGGCGTTCAACAATGAGATATAGGTCTACAGAAAAACACCAAATGTAAGGCAAATATAGACTGGAGACAGTTGGAGTAGGATAGTCTAGTGGTTAGGACGATCCCAGCCGATAGGTCATAGGTTTGAACCCCAATGTCCACATTCTACCTGTTGGCATCCTGGGCCAGATGCCCTAACCCATACCTGTTCATTAAAGCACCTAAAAAAAAGTCGCTTCTAAAGAAAAAGCATCTAATGAATGAGTAGATGGTAACACGCTGGTCTTCCAAGACAACTCAAAAGTAATACTTTAATATAGTCGGGGCTATCACCAGGAGGAAACACTGGTTCATTAATGTTTTCCACAGCAAGGTCCTCACTCCTCAACTTTATTGTAAAGCAGTTGATTGTGTCAGTGCTCTCGGCATGGACGGGATATATAAGGGGGAAGCATTAGGCCTGAGGCTCTTCACCACGTCTGTCAGGAGTATAGGCCCCTGGAGGGCCCCGGCGGCCAGCGACATTCCACCTCTTGACAGGTGAGAGGAAGTGAGAGCGAGAGAAGGAGAAGGGACTGTGGGGGTGAGGGGGTAGTCCAACACAGCTGGAGACGGCGTTAAGGGAGACAAAGCAGCGTGCGACCCGCAGAGCTCCAGCGAGCAGAACCAGGTCATCATTAACATTGATTGATGGCAATTTGTCTGTTCCTCAATCTGTTCCTCAATTTGGCGTTTGGGTTATGAAGCCGTGAGCTGATGTATGGCACTATTGTTAGGGGACAGAAGGTCATGTGTGACCTACACATTCAGTGAAACTGAATAGTGTTTTTTTCTGTCATAATTAACATTGATCAGTGGCCGTTTGTCTGTTACACAAGATGTTGAGTAAATAAATACACATGGGTTATGAAGCTGATTTGGTCGAATTCTTATTTTTATATTTAGCTAATGCTTTTATGTGTACAATGTTGTTTATTTATGAATGAGCCGGTAGCTTCATCTTGCTCAAGCTACAGGTAGACTGCAGACATTGAGGTTGGAACTCAGGACCTTTTGCCAGGAGCACCCTTACCCCGATATGATGGTACTATGATACAACCGTCCAGAGCCATTGTCTAAAAAAAGACATTCCCCTTGCACCTTGGCTGGGTATTCAAACACAATAAGCCAAATGCCATAGTACGAACGAATGAATTTAGCTAATTTAAACTTAGTTCTAACATAGAATTCCAGCTATGTTGTGGAATACTTCAGACAAAGAACATTAATGGGCCCTTATGGTACTATTTATTACCATTTAGAGTAATTCCTGATGGCCTTTACATTTATATACACGGAAATAACATCCAATATTTGTAATCTCTTTTACAGTCCCTTAACATCTCTATTATAAAACCTCATACATGTTACTACGTGAAAGGTCCCTGCCTTTGGTTGTATTTCATGCTTTATTTACTAAGATACTATTCAATGCATCTCCATAAGTGTGCACAATATAAACCCTCGTAATTTTCCTACCTATAATTTTCTCTCCTTGGAAATGTTAGGAAGAAAAAATGAAACACTGTCAGTTTGGCGTGTCAGTTTGGCTGTGCAGCTGACTGAAGAAAATAGCCAGTTAAACTCACGTCTGGTTTGTTATATATAATAAGAACAAACTTAAAATTTTGTTCACCATGTATGTTAAATTGAGGTAGCATCCATAGATTAAAAGATGGCTAGTTGTGGTCCTTCGCTGCTGAATGTTTACTGGTTTGTTTCATTACCATTTAATCAGCAGCATCAGTCACCTATTGGTTTAAGTGGAGGCGTTTTTGGGATAGGCCCTTTATTAAGAAGGTTTCGTACGATATGGGCCATTTAAGAAGAAGGTTTTGTACGATTTGGGCCCTCTAAGAAGAAGGTTTTGTATGATATGGGCCCTCTAAGAAGAAAGTAACTTACTAAATGGGACCTTTAAGGAGCACATCGTCCACATCTCAAGAATCCATGGCAAGGCCATTAAGATTCTCCCCACATCTGGCCAAACGAGCGGGGATACCCTTGCTGGAAGTGGTGCAGGGTGATGGGGTGTGGTGGTGGGGTGGTGGGGAAGGGGGGTGTAGCCAGGTGCATTCAAAAACATCTGGACTCTTAAACAGATGTGCAACGCTGTCATCTATCTGGCAGAGTGAGGCTTGGGCTGACAAGTTGCTCGGTAGGAAAGGGACTTCCTTAATAGCAACAAGGTTCAATTGTTGGTCGTCATTGCATGAAGATATGACTGGACGTGACCACGATACCACCGAGAATAAAAATACACTGACACGACTTTGCTCTGATACCCGAGAAAAGCCAAAGGAGAAGTTGCACCTGTAATCAACTGTGTGTTGTTAAATCTTAAGTCTACTCACTTATAGGGGAAAAAAACTTTGGCTGTGATTTCTGTTCTGGAACTGTTTTGCCAAGCAACAGCAGGCACAGCGAAGACACCACTATATCATAGATAAGAAAAGAGGGGTTTGTATTCAAACCGAAATAGGATTGGTTAGTGACAACCAATCATAGTACCTGTACAGTTATTTTCTTGGAATAAAAGTCCAATGACATTAATCGAAGAGTATCCATTGTACACACTGGCCAAAGCCCACTTAAACATCCACTTGTGTAAATCAGGTTGCCCTGAGGGAAGCCTCCTCATCTTATCAGTACATAATATTCCAGGTACCTGTGCGCAAATTGTAATCAATTAAACGGCCCACAGGGGAGGATAGTTTCAGACAAGATGACAGGTTGTTCGTGAAAACCTCTCCTGGGACCAAGGAAAGCAATGAAAATCAATAAAATCAGCCGGTCTGGGAAGAGTGAGAGCCAGATGGCTAGCAATGGGAGGCTAGCTGTCTTCACTTCCCAACTGATTTATCCCTCCCGTCTGCGCTCCGCTTGCTTTTCTACTTAGGGCCCTGGAAGAACCGGCATTTCGATTCCAAAATAACACCAGAGCATCTAGGAAAACGAGGGATGATTAATGGCTTCAAGGAGCTACTGGAAGCTTGGACACTTGACAATTCTGTTGTCCACTCCAGATGTGTGTTTACGAAAGGCCTGACAGAGGGATGATGTTTGTTTGCGCACAGGGGTTTAACGATCCAGGAAATAAAGAAAAAAGTGGCCTGGGTCCAGAGCGATGAAGCATAGCCTCCCAGGGGGGACGAGGGGTTGACAGAGATGAGGAATGGATGTCTCTCTGAGGAGAGCGAGGGAAGACCAGGGATGGAAACCTCCGGTGAAGCCTCGACACCAATTCTCCCCCCCCGCCCTCAGCGGATGTTGTGTAGCATCAGGTATGTGTCAAGACCCGCTCGACAGGCTCACCGTTGACCTTCAGCCACGATGTTTATGGAGCATTTTTACAGATAACAATTAATTATACTACAACTCTGAGTGGCGTTCATACGACAAGAGGGAATTTCCAAGCGTAATGTAGCCACCGGCGAATTAGCAGACTGTCTGGTCACAGGGTTTTTTACGTTTATGAAATGGAAGGAAATCCAACTTTCAAATATGCTCGCAATGTTTATGTATTTCAACATATTGAATACTGAGCAAAGAAAATTTCTTAAATGGATAAATTGCTCCTAAACTATTATTTTCCAAAAGAATATAGGCCTATATGTCTCATATTTAACAACTCAATGAATAAAAAACGTAATATGGTCAAAACAGCAAACAGTCATACAAAATAATATTTTTATAAAGTTAAAGGAAAACTTCAGGATTTTAAAAGGCTGGACCCTTTTTTCTGATACGGAAAACATTTTTCAAATTGAACCAGTATTTGGGGCAATAGCGCCCGTCAAAGTATATCTTCTAAATGTGCTTGCTTTTGCCACTGAGAGGCTCTGATTATATTATATCACTGGGGAAAGGATCCCTACAAGTAAATAAAATGTGTTTCTTTACTTTTCGCTTGATCTGGTCTGTTTGTAATTGTGTCCAACCAAGTGTTGATGAGACAGAAACAGGTAGATATCTTGAGAACCCCTTGTACAATTTTGAAACTTGACCCCTCAATTGAAAGGTCAAGGCGAATAGAAGTGAATGACACCAAGCCAAATAATCACAATTGCACCGTACAGCCACCAGATGGAGTCGAAAAATGTGTGTTCTGATTGAAGGCAATTTACGTATTTCCTCTGAAACCCTCTCTTAGCTACTATACATTGATTGTAAACACCATTATTAGTTGTAAAATACTGCCCAGACACTGGATTATCAGTTTATGGTGGTTTTATGCGATCAAACACCACTTTTATGACAAAAACAACAAAGGTAAGACATCACTTTTGTTTGTTCTTGATTGTTTTTTGCCTCTAGTTCGGCGAGTTTTAGTCACAGAGTTATATGGGCTGGACTGTTGGAATTTCAGCCTTCAAATGATATATAGTTTGTGTAGATAAAATGACGTGAAAAATATCGCTATTGCTGTGATTGTGCTTGTGCAGTTATGAACTACATGACTATTTTTGTAACGTTCTCCCTTTTTTGTTTGGGTTGGAATTTTCTTCCATTTAGCTAACAATGGTTATGAAAGACTAAAAGTTGAGAATCTAATCCTTCTAGGGGTGTGTCACATGACTGCTTTCTCATGTGTTTAAATGCCCTAAAACGTCTTTGAAATTGGGGGGAAGGGGCTTTGCACGGATACGGGCCATTTCGGGATGAAGACGTTAAGCTGTGATTCTTAAAACCATTGCTTGACAGTAACTAACAGGGATCGTTTTTGTTATTTGCGGGGTTTTAGTTAAAGAAAAGTTAGGCCACAATAAGTCTCATAAATCAGACAAATCAGACTAATAATCTTACTTTCTTTCGCTTCATATTTGTTTCGACCAATCATGTTGATGGAGGCGGGGATCTGTAAGCACGTAATTGGCTAACCACCAGCACAAATTCGGACAGGAGTAGTAAAAGGTAAAAAGGGGTCTGTAAAGGTTTGAAATCTACATTGTGTAGACTGGCCACTGTAGAAATACATGTATTGAAATCCCCTTCTGAAAGCTTCATTCACTTTAGCTAATGAATTTCTATTGGGTAGAATATCTCCGTAACGAAACAGGAAACAAGGCGTAATTCCCCTCTTTCAGTTTTTGATTTCCGGCACAGGCTCTGTGCCATCTCCCCCCAGGAGCTCCGCGATAGCATAGTAGGACTGCTGGATCTGAGATAAGGGAACAATATATTGTAGGCTACAATACAATATTACAAAGTGTAATATGCAGGTTTAACCCCTGTAGGCCGACATTGACTGGATTTACAATCACGCATTTATTAATAATCCAACACATTATCTGCCAAAACACACACACCATGGAACAAATCAGTGAAAGTTGCTCTATAAATCGACAAGCGATCAAAAATATAAGAAAAACCGTACACTCCCTGATCCCAGCAGGGGGGCTGTCCGTGACCCGTGTAATTGAATGTGGTGTGGCTGTAAATTCTCCCACACTTGCAAACCCATGCCTTTTAAATACCCACACCATTAATGTGAGGCCCCAGGCTTGTTGTAACATACTAAACTTCTTCAATGGATAAGCCAAAAAGAAAACGTTTTGCTTGCAACAAGGCCCCCTAAACTACCAGCAGGAGAAAATGGAGTGACGCCCTGTGAACAGTATAGTTCCCCAGGGGAAGGTCCTGTGGTTTGTGGCTTTTAAAGGCATGATTAGGTCCGTGTGTGAAAGGTGGTGTTGAAGGGGCGACAGGGTGGCTTTCTGGGGGCTGGTGATGACACGTTTTAAGGTTGTTACTTAGAGTTTTCTTACAATTCTTCGGTTCAGAAAGACCAATAGGTCTTTATAAGCTGGTGAAAGTTTTTCTGTTGTAATGAATGGCTAATGTAATGTTTTCAGCACACACTTGTTGCGCTCTAAATTGCCATTTGAATCCATATTAGATGTACATGAGGTGTCTAGGCATCATTTACATAGACAGAGCAATGCCAAAGTGCAATGTGGGGGAGTGCAATCTCTACGCTCTGTCGTTGTTCATTTCATGTCCCACCAGCTTGCACTTTCATTTCCAACATGACATTTCATGTTTTTATTACACAAATGATCTAAGTTCTTCTTCTTCTTCTTGTTGTTGTTGTTCTTCTTCTTCTTGGAGAGGATGACCCTGAAGGCATACAAGGTGCCTACACCTTTAAAAACAGCATGCTTATTTCGTAACTCGCACCTATGTCTCTATTCTATATGTCGGCAGTTTGAGATACAGTGGGTCTGCCTCGCCGGGCGATGAGACCTCAGGTCAAGGTACCGTATGTGATTACCTCTCATCTCAGAGCTCAAAATAGAGCAGGAATAAAGTTAAATATAGTTCACGCTATTTATTTGGGATTTGATGACTTTGTTAAAGGTGTTGGGTTTCTCCTGTTGAGCGAGCGGGGTACAGCTGGCCCTCTGGGCCAAATACGACTTGAGAAGCTGTGGCTTGGCACATTAGGCTTGTAATACCCTGGCATGCTGGCGCCTTAACCATTGGATTTGTGATAAAACAAGTTAAAATGGGATTGGCCAATAGGGTGCCTGAGGTTTGACATCACCTGAGCTGCAAGTATTGAACATTTTCAATGTTTCAATGCAGATATGTATTCATGCCGTACGTGCAAGAATGTGTACACTGTTAAATGTTAAATTAGCATTTATATTGGTTCTACAAATAATCTGCTATTGGTCCTTTGGTTAGCCACGTTGAAACTTGAGGCTCCGCTCCTCGATGAACGCATTGCCTTCGTCATCCACGAGGTCCCGTTGGCGATAAAAAAAACAAAAAAACGGCGCAATGACAGGTGGTATGAATGACAGCTGGGGAAATGAACCATTGCTGACCTTCTAAACGACGTGGCCACGCGGTCCAAGGATGATCATCGGCTAATCCTCCTCCCGAGTCCCTGCGATACGCCCCCTGATACGCCCCCCGGGAGCACGTACCTCACCGCATTCTGCTGCTGCAGGCACTTCTGGACGTGAACGAGGCTTTTAAAATGGTTTTAAGAACCAAGGGGGGATCCAGAAGGGACCAAAATTACTCCGAGCTGGAGAGAGATGGGAAGGCGCAGCTTGCGGTGGGCGAGGAGGTGGGGGTGGATGATGGCCCATGTCCTAGGCTGCATGGGCCAATACCCTTCCCCCCCGCAGGCCCTGAAGAGAGTGTTTTCCCTGTGGTGGTGGTGGTGGTGGTGCAGCCATCTGTGGACTCACAGCAGAGGCCATGAAAACCAAGCCGCGTGCTGCGGGTTGACCTTTCGCTGTGCTAACTATAATATTATCATAGGAGGAGAGATTTGGTTGCGCTACTCCCCGAGGTGGGATCGGGTGTCAGTATTAATGAGTTGTGTAGGTGCTAACGTTATGCAACTCTCCGAACATCTGCAACCAAGGGGCCGAGCCACACACCAGACCAGAACTGTTTCTTAATGGCTTTATTAAGGCATTGAGTACGAGGGAATCACGATGGGATTGTAAGATTAGGGTGATCTATGGTGGCACACAACAGCTTTAAAACTACTGTTTCAATTGGTCAGGATTGTAAGGAAGTATATCGGTATGTAAAAACACTTGTTTTTAACATATGATGAAGACATTGACCATACAGAGAATCGATTAAATCTAAAATGCCTAAGCCAGTTTCCCCGGATCTGAAAGTGAACAAGCCAGAGCAATATTCATCAAGTTGTACTCCTAATTGTTTCCAGTCTCCTCCACCAAACCTGGAAGCATCCACCGGAGGGTTCCCTCCTTCTGGCAGGCAAAACGACATAGATGAGAAATCACCACATAATGATTTAAACACTTAAAACTGTGTTGCCATCAAACACATCCCCCGGTGTCCAGTGACTCACCAGCAGCAGGCTTCTATCTGGAGGAAGGGGCAACGCCACACGTTAGCAGCAGTGGGAAGGATTTTGCTTCACTTTGTGGTTGAAATTACAGCGCAAATCTCTGAAGCATTTAATGCATCCAGGGACTATACACAACTATCTGTCAGAACGAAGGGCCCAACAGCTGCCACTAATTGAGGGAAAGGAATTATGGGTAGTAGCTGCTGGCACCACGGGGGGCCAGAGCTTGCCAGCTCGGGACCCATTCCGACAGTACCACAATGAGGATCAGCAGCGGTAGAGATACGCCACTGTAGCTCTTGGAAACGTGTCAAGGCATGGCGTCAAGTGTTGGCCTTGGGAAAGAAAAACAAATCAAACAAGGCATTTCAAAGGTCACTGTTGTTCTCCCATTATAACCTTGTCACTGCTAATAACATTCAAACAGACACAAACAACAGCGGAACTGAACAGAATGCTTTTTCGTTTAAAGCTGCAACACGCAAGTTTTGCCCGACCCACATTGTTTTCATTGAGTCTCATGGTTCTCATGCATTTGACTCTATAGCGATGGCCAGCAGTCAAATAAATACATGAGAACCACGCGCCTCCATCCAAACACAATGTCTTCCAAACTGAGTGGGGAGGGAGACAATTCTGGCTGTAGCTTTAACAATACTTGTACTTGTTCATAAAAGTTTTCATCTTGGGACCCGTAAGACCCTTCCAGTGTGTCTGTGGAGCCCAACCACCACCCACCCACCTCCAACCGACCCATAGTTTATGAAACGCTGGTTTAAAATATCAGGTGATAGGTTTCATCAGTGGTGGGCAAAATATACGTCTTGGCAGGGCTGAGAGGAAACTAGGAAACTAACGGCCATGTCAACTCCACACAGAAAACTCATGTTCTGGCCACTGAGCCACCCAATATACCGTTTACAGTGTTTAGATATTACACACGATCGCAGGTTTCGTTGTATAGCCCTAAATCATGTTAACCCAGCTGAGCATTTAATAATTTGGACCAATTATCTACAATAGTGCTTTGTTTGTTTTTCACTGTTAAACCTTATAACCCTGTAGCTTTCAAACTGTTGGTCTGGATAACCACAATAATTATTTTTATAGAAAAAATCTCAAAGATAAACAGTATATGCATGTCTACATGCATTGTCATCATTTAATCACTTGTATGTTTGAAGACTGAAATGGGGAATACTGTAGTGAAAACAATATACATAGAGATTTCTTAATTGTCTCACTTTTTGGGCCTGGTAGTGTGAGGGAAGGGCTTATTTTACTGCATCAAAATATCTGGTAGGTCCTTGGCCAAAAGTACCTCCACAGGTCGGTCACAGAACCAGTGGAGGGCAAGAGCACTGCTCTAAGTTTCAGAGAG
>OMKX01050432.1:0-10025 GCA_900302425.1 Brosme brosme
TTTTTAAAAAGCCCCCCCCCCCCCCCCCCCCCCCCCAACCTTTTGTGGGGAGTGGGTGTCCATGTGAGCTAAACTGGCCTGCTGGGGTCCTGAAGCCCTCCTGGGGTGTCTGAGCGCATGAGACAGACTGCATAAGCTTGACCCTCTCACCTCTGCATAGGCCTGTGACCACCAAGGAAAACAAGCTCTGTCACTTTAAAGCCAAACTACTTGTGTTGTGTTAGTAATCTAGCGTGAGCAATATGTGACGTTATTATTGCAGCAAAAGGATGAAAGGACTTTTTGTTTCATCTTTTTCTGCCATAACACACGAGTTTGACCAATTATTATTGCCGTGTTCTTCCACAAAAAGGAGCAAATAGATGGTTGAGAATTGATCTCTTGAAGCACATCTTTTCTAATCGAACCCTGACACTTTTACCACTGTCCTTCACTTCCGTAGGGTTCAGATACACTGGGGGCTTTGGAGGAAAATAAACAACAATAACGTTAGCATCATTATGTTAATATTCTATATGGGAATCCTGCAGACAGCGTCACAAGCTAACGAAGGGCCCTTTAATTCCCATGCAATTATGATATTCATGTGTTGTGGGGAAAAAAAGAAGGGCAAATGCAAATGAGTATGCTGATGCATTTACAGTAGAAGGGCATTTAAACATGGACACCCTCACGCTGGTGAGGTGTTATGTTAATTATTTGTCTGGGGACGTTGAGCATCACTAATCCATAGTTGTGAAATAATTAAGAAAAGTGAAAAGCAAGTAACAAGCTATCAGTAGTTATGGAGAACCCAGTCATAATTCGGAAATTTGAGTTGCCATATGTTGTTTTCGTTCATTCATATTTTTGTTAAGACAGTCTCAGTGATCAAATTGTGTTATTTGTTTCTATTTATATTAGGCCTAGAAGATAGAAAATAAAAATCTGTACCGTCCGCAATATTATATCAATGTAAATGAGTGCCATCTCATGCAATGTGTGAATAGACACATGCCAATTATTTTATTCTGATATTAGAAATAGCAGGTATTGCGTGTTTATTAGATGCTGCCCCTTTGCTTGTTAAGTGTGCGAGTGTAGTACTTAGTGCTTTTAAGTAGCTCCACTGTCCCCATTTAGTGCCGTTTAACTCATGACAGCCGCTTCCTCTATATGCATATTAGGCGAAAGAAAGATGTGATTGTGAGAAAACACACCATTTGCTGCTCAGCTAAATAAACGGAGAGCTGTGCAAGTATATTAGATACCCGAGCAGTGATTTGTCTCCATCTACTGGCTGCATGAGGTAGTTATGACACCCATACAAACAGTAATGTCTATCTGCAAGCTGCCTACGTGAGGTAGGCATAGTCCGTGGGTTGTACATAGCCTTATATAGGCCTATAGAAACACTTAATTTTTCGTTGCAGCTAACACCTGAATTCATGTAATTTAATGACTAAGTTGCATTCTCAAAATGTTACCAGCAATGTATCTGAACATTTGTCATTAAGGATTTCACGTTTAAGGTTAATTACCAGGAATCAAGTAATCATTACAATGTAGGTGCAAGATTCTGGAAAATAAATAGTTGAACTTCCTCAATTTGTCATGAGCAATGTCACGACACTCTTAACAGTACGGCCACGTAACCAGGCAAGCATTTATCCTTTTGAAACGTATGTGTTGCATTTGGATACCGATAACTGAGTTGTACACCTGAGACAATTTAAAATTAGTACGATCCAGAGCAGAGCGGCAGACATCTCAAATCCATTTCTAAATGTTCATAAATATATGTCACAACCAACCTGTTGTCGATCACTTCTCTAAATTCCCCAGCCAAACCATTGTCGCTCAACACAAAGGGGGGGGCTCGGATCTTACCCCAGTAGTTTTTATATAATTGAAGCACAAAGCAGCCTTTTAAAAGTTTTTGGGGATCCAAGTCATTGCACAAACGTAGTTGCAGCAGGACTAGATTGTTCAAGTCTTTGAATAGTCTCCCCTTAGTGTCACATTTTCTTGAACACAAGTAGCACATTTTATGGGGATGGAGAAGTGCTTACTAAATATGCCATACAGGCTACTGATCGAGCCCATGTAAAGGGCAGTTTTACTTTGAAGCAATAGCCAGTTACAATTTGACTATATTGTTTTAGCTGGCGATACCACTGCCCAAGAGTCTATCAAATGCCCACAAAACTTAATCACTCACATGATAGTCCCTGAAGTTAAGTCAATGTCCATTCTTGACAAAAAGAATAACTACACCCATACAATCCAAGTCCTGTGTATTCATGCAACCATGATAACTACCGTCAATGCAATACTAGGCTACCAACATTACCAATGTTTAAATGACGCAAATAAAGACAAAACAGAAAACATGTTAATAGAACATTGTTTATTCTCGACTGTATAACAAATCCAATTGCCATGCACCTAGAACTTCTGGAACTGCTTCTTGGCTCCAGCAGCCTTGGTCACCTTGAGGACGTTGAACCTCACGGTCTTGCTGAGGGGTCGGCACTCTCCAACTATCACGATGTCGCCAACTGTGACATCCCTGAAAACAGAAGCCAATAAAGTCAGCAAATGCATTAAGTTAAGTTGGTCAGCCTGGTTATTTAATTTATCTTTAACAAAAAGAGCTGCATCAGTTATGCCTTGCGGCATTTTCGTCAAAGCCTTGTGGGCTACGAAGACCATCGTGAGAAAGCATCATTTGCAGCAATTTGTAGTCTTCTTTAGAGGGCCGAATCAGCATAATGACTCTAGAAAGCTTTACACTAAATATATGGGCCATTGTGAAATGGTAGAGGAACCATCTTTTAAATTCGTTTTTTACCTGAAGGCGGGGGAGAGATGGACCGACATGTTCTTGTGCCTCTTCTCAAAGCGGTTGTACTTGCGAATGTAATGCAGATAGTCACGTCTGATGACGATGGTCCTCTGCATCTTCATCTTGGTCACCACGCCTGCAGGTTACATTAACTCCTTTAAAAGGTCATACTGAAAACCTAATAGCAGAAAACATTGGTTCACTTCATTGCAGTACATTATTCATAGAGATTATATCCCATTGCTCCAAAACTGGAAAGTTATCGAGGAAACCCAGGACTACATCAGCATTGCCATTAGGCGGTTTCGTCAAAACCAAAAAGGCTAGGAAGACCATCGTGAGAAAACATCATTTGTAGCCCTCTGAGTTGTAAGAAAGATATCTGAAGTTGTTACCAACCTGAGAGGATACGGCCGCGGATGGAGACGTTTCCAGTGAAGGGGCATTTCTTGTCTATGTAAGTGCCGTCAATAGCCTAAAAACAAACACTATCATTTTACAAAAGTTTACATCTCAGACATATTAAGTTTGTCTTAATGAACTGCATCAGCTACGCCAAAAAGGCAATTTCGTCAACACCAAATAGGCTAGGAAGACCATCGTGAGTAAACATCACATGCAGAGTTGATCATATATTTAAAAAAAAAAAAAAATAGTGGGATGGTATTTGTCTTTGCATACGTACTATAGACACTTTACCTCTCTTGGGGTTTTGAAGCCAAGCCCGACATTCTTGTAGTACCGGGGGACCTTTTCTTTAGCCTCCTTGGCACCATCAGCAGCCAACACACGCTTTTTGTTCTGGAAGATTGTGGGCTGCTTCTGGTAAGCCTTCTCGGTCTAAAGGAAAGATGAAACATATGTTAGTTGCCAGACTTCAGTGTACAAAACGACTAAACTACATCAGATGGCGGTCGCCATGTTGGTTATTTCACGTATCGGCCCAGCTACATTACAAAAGCGAGGCATTTACTCTCAAATCGTCTTTACCTAGATATGTTTTACATAGAATACCAATAGCCGTACAAAAAAGTACAACATTTAGTTGTGGATCGTCATTATAAATTAGGCATGGCTTGATATTTGAAGAAAGTCACTATGCTAACTGCTAGCAGCTAACTGAACACAACCCTGAAATCAACCCATATCCCTACACGCGGGGACGGAAGAATCTGAGTACCAACTACAAATAGCACGGATACTACAATGCCAGACATTATTTAGCATGAAACGCGTCGGGCATATACAAATAAAAACATTGTATTTCTATATTTGAAACGCCCTTCAGTACAAAGAATCATTTAAAATGACCACGCCGTTTTCTTTAACGTACTTGTACGTCCGCCATCTCCGACAGCCGATTAGGAAAGAGGACAAAAAATGCGTGCGTCGGACGGAAGAGCACAAGGCACCGGAAATGACATGTTAGAAACACGCGCATAAAATAAGAAAAATCATAGACGCAAAATAAAAGCCATTCATTTCACCTCTACGTTATCGTTTGAATAGCAATAAATATTTATAATTTCCACTACTGATTTTTTTAAGTAATATTACTGCCGGTCTTTATGCAAATACTTGCATTTATTTGACCGCACCAGCGTATGTAGACTAGATGTATTTGTTTGTTTCCATTCCAACGAAACGTCAAAGTATTAGAAACAGTTTTAGTAATAAGTAATATAAAGTTAGAGTGAAAACAAATCATAGTTGGTAGCCGCCCTAATGTTGTCATCCTTGGTGTCGTCACGTGACTCTATCCAGGCGTCACCCAACTAGAGAGTCAGTTTACAAGATGGCATCGCCGAATGGAGGAGGTGATTCAGGTGCGATCTATATCGATTTTTTACTTTTAACCCCATTGTGACACTTATATGGACACTGTATTTGAGGAACGGACACTTGTTTGTTCGATGTTGGCTCATGGTTTGGTGCTGGGTGTTGTCCACCTCTCTATGCTATTGAAAATATCCATCGTTAGCTAGTCTAGCTAAAAGAGCTAAACTAAATATGGTTGGCAATGTTTTTTTTTGACAGCCAGCTGGAAGGAGTTGGCTACAAGGACATTGGTTCAAATGTCAAAAACGTGACATTATTAGAATAGTTAAGTGGATCGGACTTGTTGTTCTGATGTCTGTAGTGTATTTCCTGGTTCTAAACTCGATGGGCATTTGTTAAACTCGCGCTGTTTTTGTCGGTATCACCATGTACAAGCCTGTTCACATCATATTCATGTCTTCATATCTTAGGGAAAAATGGAGACGAGATAATCGAAGTGGGAAAAAGTTTGTTAAAGGAGTAAGTTCACATCCCTATTTTTAAAACACCCCCCAAAACTTTTTGACGTCACTTTTGAAGTAATGACCCATCATTGACTCTCTTTCAGTTTCATTTATCAGCGGGTGCGTCGACATGGCGACGGTCAGGCTGTAACAAGAGCAGAACTGGGCGGGGGCGAATTGACTGACCCGGACCATAAAAAGCTTGCGAAGTGCCTTCAGCAGATTGGAGATGATCTGGATGGCAACGTCCAGCTCCAAACGTACTTCCCTTGAGTGCAATCCGATGTCATTCATTAATACTTAAGCATTTGCCCACCTTTGTGTATTTGTTATATTTCATAGTCGATGTCCTCACTTTGATTTTATTCTATTCCCCAGCATGATCAACAATTCGGCGCTCGTTCCCTCAAAGGAGGTTTTCCTGAATGTGGCCCGTCAGATATTCTCTGATGGAGTATTCAATTGGGGCAGAGTTGTGGCTCTCTTCTACTTCGCCTGTCGACTGGTCATAAAAGTGAGTGCAACCGGCGGTGGATAAGAGACTTAACAATGTATTTGGTTGTATTGAAAAGCATCTTGGTAAAAAATGATTACTAATGTAGTTAAGCAAAAAGTTGAAGGTTTGCTTTGAAGTACAAGTACAAAGTCCCCCACTTTTAACATTATTGACTTATAATTATATGTTATAATGAATTACGTAAGGACTTGCCTACTCAATGACTGTGCGGTAGTGTAACAATGTAGATTACCTGCCTTTTGACCTGGTCCTCTAGGCACTGATGACCAAAATTCCTGATATTATCAGGACTATAATCTCTTGGACCATGGACTACCTGTCTGAAAACGTGATGAACTGGATCAGAGAGCAGGGAGGCTGGGTAAGTTGTCGGTGTTCAAACTCAAACCCCAAAATAAATTTCAACACTCATCGAGATACTTAATCTCGATGAGATTAATATAATGGCGATTTGTTTTTATTTGCTTTTATAGGAAGGACTTCGATCCCATTTTGGCACCCCTACATGGCAAACTGTGGGGGTCTTCCTGGCCGGAGTCCTGGCCGCTGTGCTCGTCATTCGCAAGATGTGAGCAGTTGAAGGGGAGCGATAAAGAGAGAGCAGAGAAAGACTGAAACACCTGCAATGGATCGGATCGGGTGTAAGGGATGAGGACAGTGAGGAGGAAGCCAATGGAAACCGTTATAATCAACACATAGAAGGAAATCTCCATTTTGGACAAGATTTATTCTTTGTTCTCTTTTTTCTTTGACCCTCCATTTGTGTGTCAACGGTTCCATTGTGAGCGGGCGTAGCTGTCATCCCTGCACTCCTGAGCCTTCAGACAATTCAAGAGTCAAGAGTCCTAGTGAGAGATGCAGACAGAGCGTATTATAAGTTATTTATTTTGTTGGTAAGGTTTACTGCATACCTTATTTTTGAATGGGAAAAGTTAATCATTTTGGGCTATAGCTACTCCTTGAAACAACCAAAAGCTACAAGCTATGTTTAATTTATCCTGCTCAGTTGTATTGTCTTGTCAACGAAGTGGCATAGAGACACGTTGATCTCTATTGTCTTAAAAAAACAAGTCATATTTAAACTTCAAAACAACATCCCATTGCTTTTGATGAATTCCGCAGAGTTCGTCCTCACATTTAATGCGTTCATCATATAACATCAAACATCAAGCCACAAAGAGGAATATAACATATACAAACCTTTGGGTTACATGGTTACTTTCTTAAATGCAAAACTGACTGCCTGCTAGCAATTGCCAGACGGTACCAGAATTAATCCTTAATTAATTAAGGATGCATTCAGCATATCAAGAATAGTGGGAGAGCTCTTAATGATAATCCACAACAATAGTCTGAGGCACTGAAGGTCTCATTTGACATGCGTATGCAACAAAAACTATGGCTTTAGGTTGTTTCAATCTGACTTTAGGCAATAGGAACAACAGAATTACACTGAACGTGTTTCTTAGACTGTAAGGCTTTTCGAAATTCTTCATGCCAGCTGTTTGTAATGTCTTTATTCTTCCTGGCCATTCAGCATACATTCTCTTCTCATCATGCTATCACTGGGCTATAATATACTTGCATGTCTCTTTGTATTCACTAGACTTTGTGAGCCACTGATAGTGGGCATATTTATTTTAGGGTTTTGGCTGGGTTTAGTATTCTACCAAACCAACGTGATACACCAAGAGAATGAAATGGCAAAGAAGAATCCAGAACTACAAAATCCGTGAAACACTTTTTTACAAGGGTAAATATGCCGGCATTTACAAAACAAAAACAATGATATATATCCATCCCTGTTATTTTTATTTGTGTTTGGCTTTTATACCCCAGTATTCGATGCACCACTTTATGAACTTGGAAGAAGGGCTTCGACCCTATTATGGCCCGGAACCCATACAGATCATTATACCAGCATAAATGTAAACCAAATTCACATGCAAGCAATATTTGGATAGGATAGTTCAAAGAGTTGAGTACTACCAACATGTTTAGTCAGTGCCAATTTTCACTAGGATTTGGCCATTATTAATATCCTCAGTTCAACCTGCAGCCAATCTACCCCGATTTTTCTTTCTTTGGACTAAGTCATCGATTCTTACCTCAAGGCATGCGAACAAAAGTACTGTATTTTTAAGTCTGCTTCTTCAGCTACACCCTTTTCAAATTGTTTTATTTACATTGTTTGTCAGTGCCTTGGTGTTTTTTTATATATGAAATCACTTTGATATCTTCAAATATTTTCACCTTTTCTATTGTGTTTTTCATGTTCCCTCTGAAAACCTTATCGCAGTGACATTGTATGTTGTAATACAACAATAAAATAATTTTTATCAACTCGTCAAATATGCATTATCTGTTTGGTAGAGGTGCTATATTGCATGTTATATGTTTACAACAAAATGGCTACTGGAGAGACCATAGTATACTAGATAGTATGAGCTAAAAATAGGAAATTATAGAGGGAATTTTCTAGCCACTTAAACTTGTAAAAGGACCACATATTTGGTATTTAATTTGAACAATTATAGAGAATAGGAGGTTCATGGGAATTTCAATTTGTCACTAGACACAATAAGACTACATTATTTTCTCTCGGTTGTGATGGCAAATGACTTAATTTCAGCCACAATGAGTCAAATTCACAAAATGAATCATCCACTAGTAAGTCATTTATTATTTCTCATAAATTGGCACACAGGAAGTGTCATGAATGAGAGAAGCAACAGTTCAAACAACCTTGTGGTTCTATAAATTTCATCATGCAATTAAAGTTATATTGATTTTAGATGAAACTGTTAAACCAGTGGAATGTTTGAGGAAGAAACAAAATGCAACCAATTCAATTGTACATTCTTGATTAAAAACCAGAACAACCAGCAGAAAGATGCCAATTATTTCAATAATCCAATTAATTAAAAACATCCGTAAATAAACATAATCAGATGTCTGTGGTGAATCCAAAGCAAGCGGGTCATATCGTAGCCAGTAAAGGGGTGTTTATGTGTGGGGGGCGTGCTCGGCTCTATCTGGTCTCCAGCAACCCATCCCTGATCCTCCACTTCCAGGCGGGGCTGAAGTCGGGGGCCGAGACGCAGCGCAGGTGAAGCCCGCCCTGTAGCACCTCATCGTCGTGGCCGACTGTCCGGCCGCCCTCCGTCTCCAAGGTGAAAACCCTCTCGGAGATCTGGAGAGGGAGTGCGTGGGCAAACATGAACAAAGGGAGTAGCCAGGACAGTCTAGTGTTTAGAGAGTACCCAGCCTAAGACCCTGAAGGCATGCTTTAGCAAGATTCGAAACAAGTACTTAAAAAATGACAATAGTGGTAAATAAAGGTGAATAAATGAGTGGCGCTTTTTTTAATGTATTAATTTCCTTCCGTGTTGGCCCTCACCTGGTCACTGATTCCAGTGGCGATGTGTCCCACCTTCACTCGCCGGGTCTCCCTGATCCGAATGCTCCGTCTGTTGAAGTCTTGAATGGACACGTCCACCCCTGAGTCACAGAACCACAAAACAAAACAACTGAATGAAGAGACGTACCAAAGCCTGAGTCTGATGGTGTCCGTGTTAAAAAAACAACAACAAGGCCCCTACGTCACTCGTGGTTATTTGATTCGGGTGACTTATATTGAATTCTATCTCATCTCACCTTCAAAACAGCAGGGAGGGGGAATCTGTATGTGACCCAGCCAGTCCATGCTGAAGACCTGTCCGTCTGCTTGGCTGTTGTATGAGAACACACCAGAGCTGAGGTCATCTCCTGGGGTAATGGACCAACGGCCAGAGTCCTGCGATAGTAATAAGAAAAAAAAAGAGGAAGATTACTTAGGGCAAGGATAAGGTTGCAAGTCTAGGTACATGGTATGATGAGGTGATACACATTATACATTATTGATTCAGTCTCCATAGTACAGCCAATACAATTTTATAGAGGTGATTGATTGCTTGTTTTGTTAATGTAAACATAATCTGTATATATTCTTGTAAACGAGATCTCAAGGAGTTTCTAATCTCAAAATAAAGCTACAATTTCTTGAAGGTTTGGTCTAAAGGTTTACATGATTTCAGATCACACAGCAAACATCTAATCTTCTGAGATAGGTTTACCCTTTTGTCCCATGACTCCCAGTTGGAACAGTCACTGCTCAGACAGGACAGCAGTTGCTCCTGCATCTCTGCAGGGTGTAGCTGAGACAGACTGCTCAAATAGAACTCTAGCAACAAAAACACAGCAAAAGTTGGAAGAAAAAGAGGGTATTAGACACGCAAACGAAAACAAACGTTTTTCCACCCCCACAAACACACACACACACACACACACACACACACACACACACACACACACACACACACACACACACACACACACACACACACACACACACACACAC
>OMKX01050435.1:0-12190 GCA_900302425.1 Brosme brosme
TGTGCCACAGTTTATATGTGACAGCAACACACGCGCACCCGACCACACACACACACACACACACACACACACACACACACACACACACACACACACACACACACGTAGATGAAAGTTTGTTTGGAGAAAAACGAAGGGAATGGAAAGATGCTGACTGCTCCCTGCACCAGCTGGCGAGATTACTGAGTCAGCTCGCGCGCGCGCACGCAGGCACGCACGCAGGCACGCACGAACACACACACACACACACACACTCACCCATATATACATTCAAGCGCGTGCACACACACACACACACACACACACACACACACACTTGCAATGTTGATGCAAAAATAAAGCGCAGAGTGGCTGCTGACCTGCACGTTGTCTGTTAGAGCCGTGTCCAGCATGGTGAGGACGGTCAGGAAGGTGCCCAGGTACGGGACACTGCCTCCCTCACAGCCCTGAGAGACACCCAACACACACATACACACACAGTCAAAGCATGGTTTATATAAAACCTATGCTGTGCTTGACCTCTCACTCTCTATCCTTCCTCTCTCTCACGCTCTTTGGTCAAGTTTTCTTTTTTCAACGTATTTTCCATGGAAGTTGATGTTGGGGATTTTACAATCACAAAGTAATGTAATGGTAGCATTTCAAAATAGGCTGGCACATTCCAATAGATGATAAATGGTAGTGTTGGGATTTATTTAAAACCACCTATTTTTAGTCAACAGCTTTGACTTGCCAACTGCATGGGACCTTTTAGTGAACTAAAAATGATGACTAAGATAGAGGGGAAAATGGGCGTCAGCGTTTAGCTGGAGCTGCTAGGCAAATGGACGCAACATTTTCGGTGACTTTGCTCGAAATAAGGAAGTGAGCAATCTTGTTGACAATGTAAGAAATGCGAGGTGGAAGTTAATTCTACCATTTGTTTGGGTGAAGGGCCAAGTTTGGCTGATTTGGGCAGCATGCTGTCATGATCTTCTTCATGATTTCCGTCCTTGAAACACACAAATGCAAACACTATTACCATTCATAATAAGCGGCTTGGAGTTATTGTATAGAGCAGACCCAGTTACGTAACTGTTCTCGAACCATGGCGGTGCAACATGGCGGCCCATGTCCCAGACGCAACTAAATTCTACACACTGGACCTTTAACTTCTGATTTCTACCTGTGGTCATATAATGACTCAACACCTGTGGCACTTATCTCAAGCCTTTCTATGCTTGGTTGTTCCTCTTCAACCAACTTAACTGACTCTTACTTTACATGCCTTCTTCCAAGGGTGGTAATTATTATTCCTTATTTAATGATTTGGCTGCTACCACACGCCAATAGATTATTTGAAAGCCATTGTATTCATGCAGGACTAATGCACACAAATAGATGTGGGCGGCTCTCTCTGTAACAATGGCCAGCAGGAACATGATTTGCCCATGATATTTATTTTTCTGTTGAGTACATAGATGCACCTCTAATGTACACACAGGTAGCTGTGGGCAAAGCAAACCCGAATGAAACCAGAGACCGATATTCTGTGGAGTATCCCAGAACGGACAAACGACTCTAGGACATGTTCACGCCGATGCATCGAGATTAATCATCAATACATACAACAGATAGCGATCATTATAGGTCTATGAATGCAGTTTACCACTACGGATGCAGACGTCTGTTACCTCGGCCATGTCCTACAACATGTACAGTGTCCATGGTGACTATGACAAAGATACCCGAGTGTGATTGGTTGAACTGATTTATTCACAGGCTGAAAGCCGTGAAAAATTTACCGTGGTGCGATCAAAGTTAGGGTCCACTTTTCACAAAGCGGAAATCGCAGCGTATGTGTACAGTCCCATTCAGTTCCATGATTTGTAATTATTTTATTGACGTGGGAAAAAAACGCAATGAACAATCGCGTTCAATGTGAAATAACCTTTACCTGTTAGCTATGACCTATAGTTTTACATTAACATTTACATTATGTAGAAATAACTCAATACAATTCATAAATCTATCAAATAACCTCATCACTTGACACTTGGTTACTCGATGCGGTAATAGACGATCACATGATTTTGGAAGCACTTACTGGCACCTTACACGACATAGGCCAGTACAGGCCACCGTAGTCGTTAGAACGGGAGGGATTTATTTTAGTTACCTCTCCGCTAGTGGCCACCTAAATTTTACACACTGGACCTTCAAAATATGAAACTGTGATATGAAACTGGTTTGCTGGAGGGTTTACCTCGGCCAGGATCTCTCGGCCCGTCACCATACAGTTGTCGTCAGGAAAGGTTGTGCACAGGAGTTCGAAACTAGCCATACTCTCCCTGAAAACAAAAATGGTATTCGGTTCATTGTTTTTTTTTCTCTCTCCAAATAAACCGAGACAGGCTTAACGTTACAGTATTCAGTGATTTCTAAAATCAATAATAATAAAAAAAATCAAATAACTAAATTAAGTCAGACAAGATTGTCTAGTAGGGTGTCTCGACTCGCAGCCACAAAGTTCTGGGTTTGAAACCCAATGTCCGCAGCGAGATGATGAGATAATGAGATAATGACCGAAATGGTATAACGTAGTCATACGTTCAGAGCTTTGCGTCTGTGCGGTCTCTGACCTGCTGACGGCCCCCCAGGTCTTCTTCAGGCGGTAGATGGCGTTGGACTGCAGGGCTGAGAGGATGGCCCTCAGGGAAGAGAAGTTCCTCAGCTGCCTGCACTCCTGCACAGGACACAACAGGTTCAGGTCAAGACCCATACAGTTGGAGGTCATGACGGAGAGATGCAAAGACATCAGGAGTAATTGTTTAAAAGTTTCTAGGCATACACATATAATGCCCGTACACATACATACACTGATCAACGTCTATGGCGTTATGTAAATGTTTTGTAGGGCTTATAAAGAAAATAAAACATACTAAATAAGATCTCTCAGCACGTTCTCATTGAGACTGCAGGTAGGGAAAGGAGGTGGTATGGAAATGTAACTCACGGACGAGAAATGCGCTCACACCATCCCCTGATTCAGCTTGTGGGAAGCCAACCACATTTACATATTTGCAAATTGGGTGTCTGATTTAGATTCCCCAACTGTGAGGCATTTGTGGGTTTAAAGCTGCCACTAAAAATACATGTCAGTATACAAAAGTCTAAAATGAAACTAAGGATATTGGTGGGCCCGAACTAACGATGCACTTCCTCATGAATGATTCTACATCTGCAACCTTTTCAGTCAAGTTTGATCCATCCCTTGACTAAGCGGCGCTGTCTTTGAGGCTGACCTGTGCAATGGCGATCCACCTCTCGATGACGTGCGCTCTGCAGCCCACACTGTTGTGCGAGAGGCGAGGGGAGCCGGGGGAGGAAGGGGGGCCGCTGGAGGAGGAGGTTGAGGTGGATGGCGGGGGAGGGACGGGTGAAGCAGCGGGCGAGGAGGACGAGGGCGAGGGGGAGGCGGGGCAGAGGGTGTGCGGGCACAGCAGCGACGTGATGACCCGGTTGGTGACGGCGTTGAACTGGGCGATGGTAGCGCGGACGGTGGGCGCCAGGCCGCGGTTGTCCTTCTTGTCTCGCTGAGACCAAACGCAGCCCAGGCAGTGGAAGGGCACCACCTGGACAAACAACCCCTGGAGAGGACAAAACAGGGTTTGTGTGATGATAGAAAACAGACGAAACCGCTCTGGAATCGCCAACGTTTATCCCAACCGAATACAGACACCTACAGCGTCCAATCGGGTGAGCTGCTCTGCCACTTCCTTCAGGGAAAAGTCCATGAAGCTGTGGCCTTCTTCCTGGTGAGCGGTTTTGTCCGTGCCTTCCCCGGGGCAGTGTTCCTTGGGTTTCTCCTGTTTCTTGTCTGCGACTGAGGTAGACAGGTTGAACGAGGTGAATGGAAACAAAAGAAATATCCCAAAAAGGAGAAGCGGTGATTAATACCTCCTGCTAGGCAACAATGACTAAGTTAAGCTGCATTTACCAGAACCCTTATCACCACATTACTAAAGATGTTCATGTTTTCGATTACCATGGTGATAAGGGTCTTAGAATCTTCCCTCTCGAATTATGACTTCCCCATACTTCTCTTTTGCGTGTTTCCTTTGTGTTTTCTGTCTGTAACTAAGCGTTTGTTGTTTATGCTGCTGCCTGCCTCGGGCCAGGTCTCCCTTGAAAAAGAGATTCTAAATCTCAATGGGACTCTCCTGGTTAAATAAAGCTTTAATACAAGAAACAAATCGCAACACAAGGCAGCCTATGTCAAACACGTACGCTGCTCCTGGAACCTCCTGAGCAGCGTCTCGGTGGACTGGGCCAGGCGGCGGAAGCGGAGGCGGTGCCGCAGGTTAACGCTGAGCTGGCGGAGAGCCTGGTGCTGGGGGGGCTCGCACAGGTCCTCCCGGAACTCGTCCAACCACAGCCGGACCACTGGACCCAGAGTGCTGCGGAGGACGGGCGGCACCGGAGAATTCAGTTACAAACACAGGGGTTACCATATACAGGGCTCCTGATGTGAGAAAACCATGCTTTGCTCGAGGACGGAGCTGCAGTTGCAATAAGGCTTGAGGGATACTTTGAACATTAAAAAGGTAAAGGAAGCGTGAAGGCATAATTAATCTTAATTCTAGCAAAAAAAATTAAATCTCTTGTATACGTCTTGCACATTATATAGCACACCATCAGTGAGTGATGGTAGAATTCCAGCAGCTATATAACCGTTACACAAGTCCGGAACTCACCTCCTGGGGCAGACGTCGCCCTCAGGGTAAGCGCTAGTGTCATCCCTATAGAAAGCAGGAAACAAACGATCAACACACTAAAATATAAGTCTTACAACACACACATAGCAGGCTCGGTGGCCTAGCAGTGAAAGACTCCATCCTGTGACAGGAAAGATCCAGCCTCAATGACCATGGCCCAGAGGTGCACCCCGCAGAAGTGACCTTCAACTGGGGGGAGAGCTCTGCCAACGTCTAGGACTGTACCCCAACAGGCACACACACTAAAAAGCATTCCATTAAAAATAGTAACTAACTAGTAAATTAGATCATTGCTATGAGCAAATTATGTAAGTATGACTGAATTATGTTTATAGTGGTTTTGATAACTTGGAAAGTTTACAATAACTAGACTTTATGAAAACAAAACAAAAACGTTGTTGTGTATCTTATGTTTCCTTCAGCATAGTGCATCCTGTGTGCCATGATGAAGGGAAGTCTGCTCTGTGCCCAGTTCATCATCAGGCCACAGGAAGCCAAGTTCCCACCCGCATCACAGATATGAGGGTGTGTGTGTTTGACAACATACTGAAGCAGACAACCGTTTGTCATATAATGTATCGCATTAGTAAGACGCCTTGAAAAAACATACAAACAGGACAAAAAAGGTCAAACTATAGACAAATTGTATTGGTTAAGCCATTATTAGGATTAAGTGGGTAGGTAAGGTAGCCATGTGTTTAGTTAGAGCAACAAAGCAGCCTTGGATTTACGTTAAGTTTTCCAAGTGCTCATTTAAGCAATGTATGTAAGCCATGTATAACCTAGACTATACTTTTCAATGTGACTTTCCAGAGGGTCAGAGAGGCATTCATCCCACCGGCCACAACGGTTGAAGATAAGCACAAATCAACATCTCACTCAAATCTGTAGCTGATTAGATAAGAATACCGTTCTGAATTTTGGACGCAGGCTAAATAAGTAGATTCTTCACACATAAAATTTCAAAAACATTTCAAAACTTTTTTGAGACAAAATTGTGTATCCCTGAGGATCATGTTGTAGGCCATGTCACTTAGTATGCTTGGCATATTAATTCAGGCCAAAAGAAAAAAAATTATATATATATATATACAAAACAAATACCACAATTGATACTATTCTGTCAACAGTAGGCCTGCACGATAAGTCGAAAATTAAGTCATTTATCAAGTACAAATAACAAAATTTTCTGCCTAATGTTGCAGCTCAATTCAAATATTTGGTTCATGGAGCATTATAAAAGGGATAGTTTGGTTTTTCTAGGCTGCCTGTCGGATAAAGCAAGCAAATTTAAGATATAATTTAAGACTCTTTAAGACTTGAGATGACATCTGCTATTCTTTTTTAGATTCTATAGACTAAATGATTAGCGGAAAAAAAACATTTGATTAATCGTCCATGCAAATAATGCTAAACTGCAGCCCTAATTGACAAAGTAACCAAGTAACAATTACTGTTGTCCATGACGATCACATGTACATTGGCATGGGTGGGGGGCGGGGGGGTATCCTCACCTCTTGAAGAGCAGCTCTATGAGGGTGCTGGCAGTGGTGAAGGCCCTGTAGGTGGCGAGGAAGACACGGGTGAAGTCTGCCTCCCGGTGCTCCGAGTCCAGCAGGTGGGTGACCAGGCGCTCCAGCGTGGCGGCCTTCAGCCTACGGACCTTCACCGTGTGGTACTGTATGAAGCCCGACGACGTGGGGGTCTCGGGGGTCTCCAGGTCCGGCTCCACAGGCTCCCGGCGCAGCGTGATGCCGAACACCGCCCCGTCTTCCACCTCCTCCCCCCACTCCTGCACTGGGTCCTGGAGGGCAGAGGATGAAGAAAGAGGGTATAAACACTGCAGCTGCTGAGACGCCCAGATTTGAGACTCCGAAGACCATGTGGCATATTGGAGACACTTACAACTGTCTAAAGTCCATTGAAGAATCTGTTGACTATAGTGTAAACATTTGTATCCACTACAGATCAGAAAATGGGACATTTCCCTGCAATACTGACAACAGAGAATGTGACATATATTGGGGTGAGAATATACCGTCCTGTTATTGTGTTATATTGTACAGTAAATGAAACCTGTATGGAATTCTATGGAAATAAATAATGTGGTGCGCTTCTGCATCTCAGCGTTATCCTTTTTTCAAGTATGCGTTAGCTTGCACTAAAGGAACTTCTATTCAGGGTGAGCCAAAGGTTAAGTCCAAACATGTGTGTCAAGGGACTTTTTAGATCCAACCTAGGGAGGATTGTAAACGCGATGTAGGAAGACGAGCTAATGATTCACTTGCATGATGACAGGTTGTACAGCTATCATTTAAAGGATGTTGGTGATGAGGGTGTTGGTGGCAAACGACTGGGTGGATCGGCTGGCCATTATACAAAACACCGAGCCACAGGAATTGCATTATCTAGGTAGGCGGTAAACAAGTTTGCATAGTTTGGCCATGTGGGACAAAACAAATCAGTTTTACTTAAAAACAACACGTGACAACAACAAGAACGACAAAATAAGTAATGGCTGGCCAACGACTCATCAGATACGATTATTAAAACTTTAAAATACACATCAAGCAAAGACGCGCGCCCGCATTTTACCTCCTTGAAACCTTTCAAAAGGCGTTTCTAATAGTCGTTTAGTCTGTAGTTCTTGACAATTATTGTCTCATTTTGTCAAAAGATAATACCAAAAATACATAATTAACAAAGAAATAGTAATTCGACCATTTAATGTTAATAACACAAACAAACTTACCATTGACAAGTGCCATTTTCCCATGTTTCAAAGTGTGTGGAGAGCACACGTAGGCCTACTACAATATTAGGAAGACGTATCTCCATAAAATCCCCAACCATGAAAAACGATTTGCTTGGATGTCAGAATACTCCATTGAAATAAGTGGTTGTGTTGCTCGTTAACCAAGTGGACTAGAGAGGCCGACTTAGGTCTTTCGCGCCGTTTCTCTCGTGTGACTTCATCCATTTTAGTTAAACAAACAACATATAAATAGCGACGATGACAATGTCCTTTACATCTGCAGGACAGAAATTCAAAAACTGACGAGGATGACAGTTTCGATCACGCTCCAAGAAAAGCAACGATTGATGTCTGGGGTTCTAGAGCTGACCAATCACACCAGTTGTGGGCAGTGCTTTAAACATCAGCACTAACGTCATTCTCCTGCATGGTAAAAGATGCCAATAGTTTGAACGTCCCATTCTAACTACCAGTGTGGAAATAATGCTGTGTATTTATGGGTATTTATTGACTCACAGCAAAAATCAAGTGCAGTAAAAAAAAAAAAAGACCGTAAAAAAGATCCCATGGTAGGCCTTCTACTAATCATGACAAGCCAATTAATAAATCCTTACTCCGTACCTTTAACACATGCACTGCACACGCTGTGAGGCTCATACAAGGACCTGACACTATCCAGAGGATATGTATTTCTTTTGTAGCTCACGCCATGAGGGTGTGGGAAAAAGTAAATACCAGAAAACAGGTTGGATCGCTTCCTAATACATCACCTTACCCTACACAATGTGAGGCAGCATCAGAATACAAGAATACAACCGTATGTGATGCTGCCTCACAGTTCAGTATAAGTATAGGGTAAGGTGCCAAACATTCATCTGGCACCAACGTCAAAACTGGTGTTTCAAGCTTTAATTCCCTAATGCTCGGAACAGGCATGCGTTTCTGGGCCGCTGCTTTGTAATTAGGCAGAGATTCTCTGAAAAGAGAAAATGAGAAACCTTTCTGTGTGCTAATGAGAGGGCCTGTATAAAAAGTCTCATCCATATAATGTATTTTCATAGAAACTAAACAAAAATGACAGCAAGGCTATTGGCCTCAATTAAACTGATTACACACATGGATGGGTGATGATGCAGAAGACCACCATGCAAACTATTTGTGAGCGATCACAAAACTATTCCCACATTTCTTACACTTTTTCCTCCCTCTGATTTTTAAACCAAGCTTCATTTGGACCAAATCAGCATATTTGATTTTGTATGTAGGCTATCTACCGGAAAGAAATCAGAGCGGAATAAAAGCCTTTAACTTATAATAATAGTTACAGAATTGAACATATTACATATATCCAGATTGTGAAAACAGTTCTGACTGAACACTTCCTCAAATTAATATAATATTATGAATATAGAGAATATAATGGATCAGTGAGAATGACTGGTATGGTCACTGTCAGTCATTACGTTTTACGACGTTAACCTAACCAGGCAAGTCATGACGAACACATTCTTATTTACAATGGCGACCTGGAAAGTGGTAGACGCCACTTGAGGGAAAGGTGAAAAGTGGGCCTACCAGTGGCTAGTATGTGATGATGACAACCAACATTATCATCGTGACAGTTAAACTTTACAGTGAAATGAGGGGGTATATAGGACACTGTTGACAGAGCAGTGAATGATTCACCCAAGTCATTGAGGTGTATGACTTCCCTAAAGCGTGATATTCCACTGTTCAAAGACAATATACTGTATTAGGATGTGCCTGCTAACCCACAAATCATATTGAATCATAGAAAATATGACAATATGATCTGATTGATATCAGGCGATCCAATGATACATGGCCTGTTTACGACAAGTAGTGACGTCAACACCAGACATCCTTAAAAGCCTAAGAAGACGATACCACAAACCCACACTAAGACCTGCCACCCAGGTGTCTCCCAAAAGCTATTCCTATTGGGCCAAACCAGCGCTCCTCTGGATCCAACATGGAGGTGCAGCGGTTTCACGGTCTCACCTGGGCTTGTGCTTCGGTGTCGAGCAGCTGGAAGCTCCGGAGCCAGACTCCGGGTCCAGGGTCCAGGCGGGCGTCTCCGTGGTGTAATGCCTTCAGACAGAGTAGCCTCCTCACCCTGGCCCTCAGGCCCCATGGCTCCAGGCTGCCCTCAGGGTCACATAGGGCCAGGTATGGGCGCATGTCCACCCACCGCGCGTTAACTCGTTACCATAGCCGTTTTTGAGTCTGTCAGAGAGAGAAGAGTGCTAAGATGAATAAGCAATTTTGTTTCAATGTTTTTAACCTTTAATTTATTATTTGTTTATATTGAATTTACAACTAAATTGATTTTAATTAAATGTGAAAACTATATTGCGACTTGTGCCTTGATTTGCCAGGCACAGCCAAACAATGTCACATTTCTCTAGGATTTTCTGGTAAATGAACTGATTTGGTCCTTAGACCGTGAACTAGATTATATGTGAAGGGGATTGTTGTGCTAACAACCGGATAACACCAGGACCCACCACAATACATCAATTGTTAACAATATTGTGACATACATTTCTACAATGTTAAGTCTGCATGTATTCATTATTATCATAATTTGGACTAGAGTTTGACAGCGTCAAATTAAGTGGAAGAAATGTAACACAACAGGTTATTTTAGCAGAGAAAAGCTTTTCCTTTAACTTGCTACTCAAACAAAACACACCAATAGTAGACGTAGACTGTATTGTATAATTGTTCTAATGTTATCCCAAAAATCATAAAGCTTTTTTACAGGCCCACCACTAGCTGATAATAAAGCAGTCTTCATCCACTTAGTAATTTCCAAACTTCAATTTAGCCTACCATACTACTACCAAACTGACATCAGAACAGCAGAGATTACACTGAGAATGTTAATTTTAACTAAAGTAAACAAAATCACAAAATTATTCGGGAAGGCCTATCTATATTTCACCTTATTCCTTAGCTTGCAACTTGTAAGTTCCCCTGAACGCCATTTTAAAGATAGACCGGTTTCTTAAGGAAATAGTCCTGACAGTCGGACCTGCTGACTGACACTAAACTCGTCTTTCACTGAGCAACCCTATTGTTCTCTGTGGGTGGATGGGGATTCGTTCATTTGTGTTGGAATGTCCACCTCCCATTTGGCCTCTATGCCCCATTTGATTATGTCAGGTTCGATCATTCCACTTCAATACTCTCTTTATCTCAATAAATCAACCGAACATTGGTTTACTTTTTCTACACTGGACTTCAAAGTATACCAGAATTCCTGAGTAATTCCTCTGCGGTCAATGACGTTTTTTGTTTCTTCGTGACGTTTGATATTTGCACGTATTCAGAGTGGGTTTACTGATGACTTTGTCATTAAATGGAAAATCTGATCGTTTCATACGCACAGCTCGTACCTTAACTGCGATGAGGCCTGTCCTTTTCAAGGTACAATCAAGCTGCCGTCCCTAAATTCATGTTTAATGTTTTACTTGACATTCTGGCGCCGAGGCTGAAGATAAACCCGTCTTGGCCACTGGGATAGAGCGAGCGATTCAAAATGTGAACAGGTGCATGTCGTGACTCTGATTGGTCAATTACTTAACGTGACGTTGGGACCGTACAATTAAACACACATCCAATCTAAAGCCACCAAAGAAAAATACAACATTAACTCAAATTGGATGTATTTTATTTTTAGTTCATTTACATTGAAAATAATAAAACAATTAAATTCAATGAAATAGAAACATAAAACCGGACGCTTTAATCTAAATCATACCTCTCCAAAAAAATAACAATTTCTCCTATAAGGGCCTGATTATTTTTTTATTTCGTTTCCTAAAACTTTGACGTAAAGTTAGTTACGTCAGTTGATTAGAAAAGCACATGGTCCGTGATAGGTGAAATGTTACCTCGGACAACACATCTTAATTGTCTTGTTGCTGTTTGGATCTTGTGTCAGGCATTATTGACGTCAGTAACAAATACCATCTATTATGCCACACCGCACAATAGGCATTCTACGACACATGAGATAGCAGGTCTGAGATCTTGTATGCCTGAACTCCTGCCTGTTAATAAAAACACAATAAACCCACTGCAAAGCTCGAATAAGAAAACATAGTATAACATTATTCATATTTCTACAACAGGGATAGTACCAACCATATTTTGAATTGGCTAATTCATCAATAAGACCAAGAAATGTTTATTCATTGTGAGAAACTAAACTCACAGTCATGTGTCTAAGACTACAGTCCTGACTTTATTTAACAAGGACAGAGGTTTAGGATCAGAACTGTCACTTCTTCTTCTTCCTGGGTTTCTTCTTGGTCTTGGAGTCAATGATGAGCTGGGACTGTCTCTTCAGGGCCTCCCGGGAGATGACATCAGCCTCGTCATCTTCACTTTCTTCATCCTCTGAAATCGGCAGGAAGCAGGGACCGTTTGAATAAGAGGGCGATGGAGAATTGAAGTGAATTATTTGTATGTGTGTGTGTGTGTGTGTGTGTGTGTGTGTATATGTGTGGGTTTCTTTTTGTGTGTGTGTGTGTATATATGTGTGGGTTTCTTTTTGTTTGTGTGTGTGTGTGTATGTGTGTGTCTGACACCAACTCACCGTTGAAGGAGTTCTGCTGCTGTTCTTCAGGAAGCTGGATGCGAATGTTGT
>OMKX01050447.1:0-12659 GCA_900302425.1 Brosme brosme
ACACACACACAGAGAGAGGCACAAACACACATACACACACACTGACCCATCAGGAATAATTTAGGATTTCTTTTGACATATTTAGAGACATATTTCTTATGAATACAAAGTGAGATTTTAGGTCTTTCTGATAAATCAATAGCTAAAAACAAAAAATGGACAACTTGAAATATGATGCAAATGTGGCTATAAACAACTGGTAACTACCTCATTTCATGTACCAATGGAAGTAACACGCTTGGATAAATAGGCTTCAAAAAGGCTGCAGCGTTAACGGATAGCATCTATGGTCTGACACGATTTCCATTATAATCAACTTTATTAGCATGAATATTTTACAGATGCGAGCATTATACTCCTCATAAAGAGTTTTTTCCTCAATACCACAGCAACAATTGCCGCTGAAAATTTCATTCAATAGAATAAACCACTGTTTTATTTGCCCATTCAGAATTTGTCCATCGATGGGTATTAGTTTGAAGCGGTTAAGCTTTATACATTTTGAAGTGTAGCACAGTATATGGGCTTATAATCACTCGGGGTAAGGGAAGTTGAACAACCCTGTCCGCCTAGATCGATTTGCCTGCTCGTCTACTCATCCCTACTCTTCTCTGCCCCCGTCCCCATGGCGACCGCCTCGTAGCAGTGCTCCGACCCCGGCTCGGGTGAGCGCCCCGCCGGGGCGCAGTCGTAACCTTTGCCCGCTGAACTCATGCGTTTGCGGTTGCGTGCGCCGGGCTGGTAGAGCTGCATGGCTGGTCGGTCCTAAAGAGGAAGCAGAGAGAGCGGAGACGTGGGGGAGAGAGCAGAAGAAAAAGAGAAGGAGAGATTAAGAATGTCATGTCATCCACCAGCTCATAGCAGAGACCAGATCATTAAGATGTTTAAGATGATTCATATTACGATTATTATTAGTATTACCATTATGAATATTTTTTGTAATAATAAGGAGAAAGTAAATAAAGCTGTCAGTAAATGTGTAAGGTTTTGAAACTGAATGAAGCAGTCTTAGTGGGGATACGTTATAAACCATTCCAAGTTCTCAAATGGGGCAATTATTGGCAAGAAAGTGGTTTGGAATGATGTGTATACATTTTCTTTCCGATGAGTGGAGAGGTGAGAACATTTTCTGAATGTTTAAGTGCAAAAGACAACCCAGTACAGAGAGCGACCAAGGCACGAAGGCAATGGGTGGAGACGGTTGCCTTCATGCCTTGCTCACAGAGTCACAGGACAATCATTAGTTGAGGAGAGGTCAGCTTCCGATCGCCAGTATGATTCTAAAAAGAAAGACAGTTCAGTAAATGGTACTTCACAATGGGTCAAAGTTAGCTTTTGTTGGGCCTAACAGCTATATTAAAACTACTAGACTTAGAAACAATAAAGGCTATGCAAATAGGAAAAAAGATAATCTAGTGACCTACATACATTTCACATTTCTACATCAAAATGTTCATGATCTACTGCAGTTTTAATTTCTAATTCTATTGTGATAATATCAGAAAAATAATAGGGAAAAAAGGGGTTTCATGGCCTCTTCCTGGTATTCACCCTAAAGGAGATCAATAATAAGAAGAACAACAAGAACAAGACAATTGAAATATCCTCCGCCCCCCTCCAGCTCATGCTCACCTTCTCGCTCACCTTGTTACGAAGGCGCTCCTTCCTGCTACCCAGATCCTCCCTGTCCTCCTTGCCCAGTTTGTCCCCTCCGTCGGGGCAGTAGGAGAAGCCGTGGTGGTGCCCCTCCTTCTTGGCCCGGTCCTGGCAGTAGCCCTTGCCCCACTTGGTCTCGTCTTTCCGCCGCATGAACTTGTCAAAGTCGTAGTGGTGGCGCTGGCGCTTGCGCTCCTCGTCTTTGGCCCGGTGCTCCTTGTCTCTCTGCCTGCGTCCGTGCTGTTGCTGCAGCAGCTCTCGCTGCTCTTTGTCGCTCTCCGGCTGAACCCTAGTGGCCAGAGAGGAGGCATGTGAGCATGCAACACAAATGTAAAACTGAGTAAAAGGAATAGGGATAGTTGAATGATTCATTTGACAACGGGACTAAATCGACCGACCCGTAATCATATCTTTCTTAGCACAACCCTCCTATATCCTAGCAGCAGAGCTTGTGAGATAAAGTCCAGCATTTGACCGCCATCCTAACCTTTCCTTCGGTTCCACCGACTTCATCTGTCCAACTGGTTTCTCCCATTTGCTCCTGTCGGTTTCGACGACATCGCCTTTGTCCTTCAGACGGTCGGAGTCCACATCGTCATCCATGTCACTTTTCTTCAGGAGCTGAAGCAGGAATACATGAAAGCAAATGTTGAATGTTTTTTTTTTTTGTAAATAGAATCAAGAGATGAAGAGTTCAATATGTTACCTTTATTTTGACTTCCTTCTCCGACAACTTCTTCTGCTTCTCCGCCTCCCTGCGTTTGCGTCTCTCCTCCTCTCTCCTCTTTCGCTTCTCCTCCTCCCTCTGTCGTTTTTTTTCGAGCTCTCGTCTCCTCCTCTCCTCTCGTTTCTCCTCTCTTATCCTCTGGGAGTAGGACAAGATCAATTGCCCCATATCAGCGGCAGGTTCAAATTCCGAATGTATTTTTTTCCTTAAAAACACAATGTATTATTATTGTTTTTCTATATCTTCACTAACCTGTTTCTCTATTTTCTTGTTCTTGATGTATTCCAACAGTGGCGTCGTTCTTTTTGCTGAAACCAGATAATGGGCAAGTGAACACACTTCAACCTGGAGCTAGATATGAAAGTCAAAAGAACTGATGAAAATAGAGAACTTTACTCAGTGTCTCTAATAACCGTGCTAGCGTACCTATGAGCTCCCTGGTCTTGGCTTCTATCTCCCCCAGCAGAGTCTCTGGGTTGGCCATGGACTTCTCCTCATCACAGGAGTAGTTCTCCAGGAAGCGCTTGTATTCCGGGTCTGGGAGAGTTACACATCCAAGAAAGAACCTTTATTCATTCAATCTTTATTTTATCTCGATAGATCACTGAGAGCAATCTCTCATTCACATAGTGCTGAAAATATACAGCACACAATGAATACAGAAAATACAATTATATAATTAAACTATTAAAATCAACTGCAGACTGGGGTGAAATGGTTGGTTATCAAGGATTTAAACTGACGGAAAAAAAGATGGATACTAATGTATTGAGTTGTAAAGTACATTGTAGGACGTGCCACTGCTAGGGGCATAGAAACATAAAGACAATTTCCCAAGTTCAATGCAACTCTGGGGGCTTGAATTGTAGCGAATATAAGGCCCATAGGCCCAGTCCAATAATGAAGGGATGAAAGGTGGAAGATCTCCAACAATGGCTTTATATAGAAACAGATGCCATTGCATAACACATCTCTCTGCCTAAGTGCACCACCCAACATTGTTGTACAGGATACAATGGTGATTACCATAACTATTGCTGGTCATAAAGCTGAGGGTGAAATTATATATAGAATCTGAGTGTTTAAGAGTAGAAGCAGCAGCATGTCTGTAAACCACATCTCCATAATCCAAGACTGATAGGAAAACTGTGAGACACTAACAATCGTATTTAAATTTTTGAATGTTGCATTGTTTTGTATTGCTAATCAGCATGTTATATTACACACGGTATAATGTATTTTATATATTGAATTATATATACTGTGCATAATCAGGAGATAAGTATCCACTGTAACCATGGGAACTTACTAAATTCTTAAACTTAATTCTTAATTGAGTTTAATTGGTCTGTCTGTAACCTTCTACTCTGGACCTCCTAGTATGCAATAAATAATCAATCAATCTATATGTATATCATCTTGCATGGGAAAACATAGGTTGATTATGTTGATCAGAAATAAAATGAAGTATTTTCATATATGGCAGTACTGTACCTTCTTCAATGCTACCAGCTTTGGCATCTTTCTTCTTGAGCTTCTTTTTGGAGATTTTCTGGAAGGGGGCGAACTCTACCACGGCAGCATACTCTTGGCCTGGGTCAATATTGAACATGGGATCAAGGTCTGTATTGAAATGGTTGCCGGGGTAATGGACACTGTGCGGATATCCATCCACGCTTGGGTCCATAAAATGGGAGATACAATCACGGACAAACAAAGGCAGCCCCATACAGGCATTGATTCATAAAACTATTAAATGTCAATACCTGTTTATCTACAAATTACAAACTTCATTTTTTCTTATCATTTTTGCTACGTCCTGAAGTGAAGTGGCTCTCCATGCGCTGCATAATAATAATAATATACTAAAATAATGATGATGGTAATGATAATAATAATATGAAATGATGATATAAAAATAACAACAGCAAACCTAAGGGTCATGCACCCTTGTTTATTCTGACCTGCCTAATACATTTAAATGGTAATGCTGTAGCTAACACATGATCAATACGTTATGATTTGAACCCAGTTTGCCAATCCTCACTGGAAACATCAACTGTGAGATTTATGCAGCCACATAGTATTCCTTCAACGTTATAGTACTCGAAATTGATCTGTTTCTATTTTTCCTTCATGATTACCTTTGTTGTCAATAAAAACATAACCATCAAAGCGGTCCCGGAAGAGAATAATATCTTCATTGGTTTTGAAGTTGATATATGCTCTGGAGAACAGGTGAGGGTGTAGGCTGAATAGAACGGGACGAAGAGAGGGATTGAAAAAACCTTCATCAGCCAATCATATTTCAGCATTGTCTTAAACAATGTTAGCATGAATGTCTAATCAATGGATGTTGACACCAACATCTTGACCAAGCTGTGCTTTTATGTACACTTGTAAGTAAGTAAACACATAGGCCTTAATGGCTACTGCTTTACTCTGTTAAAAATGTCATATATGTATTCAATTAGTCTCATTTGTAGGCCTACCTCTGGTCAGCTGGGAAGAACTCAAAGTAATCGAAGGATGGAAGTGGGCTTAGCTGTTCCTCTAACTGTTCCTTTGATAGGCTGGGTGGAAGCCTTCGGATGACCACCTGTAATGTACATTTGGGTATTTTTTTACATTTGCGACCTAAAAGGGCCATTCCAATGGTCATCTTTGTAGATTCAAGCTGTATAATAGTATCCGTATATGGTCTACTGGCTTGTCCATCATGGATCTAACAGCCACACCGCAGTACAGAAGCAAAACAAATCTAACGTTACTATGTTTGTTATGTAAAGCCCCAGCAGATTATTCACGGACATGATGTCGTTTATTACATTCCTTTCGTAACAAAGCACTGAATATGGCGACAGTTTAAAAAAAATAAAAAAATAAATGCAAGCTATTATACAACCGTTGACTTGAAAAAAAGACTCGCAGATTAGTAACGTCATGGGGATATTCCTGCTGTAGCTGTCCTTGGTGCTGATCGGATCCTCCTCCATGTCTGCAGTCCGTAACATAAACAACGCGCCACTACGCACTTACCTTGGTAAATATCTCCTTCTTCTCTTCCTTCTGCTTTGAGAGGCCCAGATTACCCTCTTGATCTCTTTGGATGTCTCTAAACTGTATTTCAACGACGCTTTTCTCTCTGCATGCCGGCATTGGGTCCTTTTCAGACCTCATTTCTCCACATCTCCTTCTCGCTTCTGAGTCGTCCTTACACTCGCGAGAGTTAATACCCATTATCTCGCGAGTAAACGGCGCTCACATCTAAATTGATAGGAAGACCAACACGCCGTTTATGTTTACGTCTTTAGGAAAGGTTGCCAAGGAAAAGCAAGAACATTGTACAAAAATAAACAATAGAAAAAAACAATACAATAAACAGTGGTCCTACAAAACACTTACATTTATTGTAGAAATATTCCAACGATCGATTTTGGTTGAGATCTTTAGCGATTATGTCACCCTTCAGTGAACAATACTAATCGAATAGCCGAAATGAGTATACAAACATTCACATCTTCACAACTTTTTTATAAACACATATACTAGACCTTTAATCATACAACAAAGGGAATGCTCTTTGGTCTAATAAAACAAACGGAAAACATACTAAACATTAAAACAACAGTGAAAGCAAGAAGCATTCAACAATTCAAAAAGAGTAGGCCTGGAGGTTTAGGCTGTCCCCTACACAGGCTAGAGAGGGGTCGGGCTGACAGTGTCCTCATGGTTGTAGTTAGCGTCCATGCTACTGGGTTTTAGACTGAAATGACCTGAAGAAGCTGCGGTGCTCAAAGTGCTCCACGCCTCCGGGCTCGACGGCTGGCTGACCGAACGACCGTAGATATCTAGACCAGGAACTGCGAAACATGATGGGTAAACACTGAACATGTATACAAAAGCACCATATATAAAACTGAAGTATTAAACAAATGATCATAGAATACCGTTGAGAAAAGTCTGCTTCCCACTGCTGGTTTCCACAGAGACACAGGGTGAGCGTCTCTCTGGAGTAGAAACGGAGCTTTTGAAGCTGGGAACGATGGTAGAGCAGGTGTCCAGGTCACCGTACACCATGTCCTGGTTGTAAGTACCCACTGACTTAGAAGGAGTACAGCCCATTTCATCTGATCTTGTAGGCTAAATCACCACTGGGGACACAGAAAAACTGGTAGCGCGACATACAACAAAAATCCCAATGCGAGATGACGGAGTTATCAAAACCAAAAGGCATCTCTGTACCGACCCAGCGACAAAGAGGGAATATCTATCTGCCTTCTTTTGAGGACCAGAACACTACCTCTCCTCGCCGTCAGATGGGGGTGTGGGGTAGTAGGCCTACTGTCGAGTCTCTTATGACAGAGGCCGTTTATTTTTGTGATTATTAAATAACACGTAATAGCGCCCCACGTCATCGCCGTTGATATTACATGCACACTATTTAGATGGCAAAAATATATATTTCACACGCATTTGCATGATGTGAAAAACGACTTCTTTACTAGTTGTAAATCTACACAACGGTTGAAAGGTATACAGATAGTATATTCATACAATGATATAAACATATATAGCAAGTTTTAATTTGTGAACGAGCACGCTTCAACCTCATATACACACCTCAAAAGATTCAAGGCCTAAGAGTATCCATTTTTTTGCACGGCAGGCATTACCATAATTTCTCATTCACAGAAGCTGCTTGCTTTACTTGTTCTGTTTATTCAATGGTAAAAATCCACAGGTTAGCGACAAGACGTGTCCTGCCATGGCCAGCAAATCTCTTCGTGGAGGTGAGTAATGGAGTGCTGCAACCCATGTCTTCGGCGATGTTGGTGGCTCCACCCAGCAACTCCCGAGGCTTACCTCTGGGTCCAATAGTGAGAGCCCTCAACGCTGTACCGAGGCACAAGTTACACCCCCTCTCCCCCTCCAAATCACACTTGTTTAAGAAAAGAGGATGAAATGCGTTGCACTTCAGTTTTACAGTGTTCACAATGGCAAGTACTACGTTGTTCGTTGTCGTTGTTTTTAGTCGTGCATTATCAAATGCACAAAGAACCACCACCGCCTGAGGGGGACCCGAGCCCGGCTCATGTGCTGGTGTCTGACATGGAGGTCTCCAGCATCATGTCGCTCTCGTTCATGTCGCACTCCAGCGCCAGGCAGCGGCGCAGCGGTGTCTCCGGCGTCTCCGGGCCCCCGGCCGCCTTCTCCTGGCTGGGCGTCTCCAGCGACATGGCGTCGCTGTCGTCCATCAGCGTGGCGGACGCCGGCTCGCCGGGCTCCGGCGAAGCGTTCAGCACCTTGACCAGCGCCGGCGTGTTGAGGTTGCTGCGCGCCTTGTCCTTGATGTCAGTACCTGAGGCCGTGGGGTGGGGGCAGAGTTCAGTGACATTTGATTTATGGTAATGCATTGGTGTTTTTGTCAAACATGCTTGACACATTCGTTTATCGTTTGCCCTTTACCTATATAGGCGTCCGTTTCTCCGATGTACATCTCAATACAGTGTCCGAGCATCGTCACGGAAAACGTGTCGTCCCTTTTCAGTCCCAGTGCCTGGCGGTGAGCAACGTCAGTTCCAAGTTAGAAAAAAGGTACAGCAAGTTATCAACTCATTGTCATCCCATGTAAAATTGTCCTCCAGAAACTAGACTTTGAAAGCTCTCATGAAAATAATGATCTCAAGAGTGCAGTCCTCATTGTTAAGCACGTTGAAGATAATGATTGAATTAACGATGTGGTACTCTTTTCAGGGTTATGAGTGTGACTCAGTGTGAACCTGAACCATGGAAGAAGTGCACAAGTGCTCACCGTGTGGAAGTAGTCAATGGCGCTCTCAAAGTCGCCCATGAGGCTGTGGACGTAGCCTATGGCGGTGTAGGTGGAGGCGTGCTGGGGGATGAGCACCAGGGCCTGCCGGTGGTACTCCAGGGCCGACTCGTACTTCCTGCAGGGACAAACGCCACCACCAGCTCAGTATAAGGCGTGAACACATGACATAAATAACCTTGTAGCACCTGCAAGTTGAGACCTGCACTGTGTTACCTTTCCACTGCAACCACCAATGTTATTTCATGGCCTTGTTTTTTCTTCTCACCAGACCAAAACCATTAAGGGGAAACAATTACTGTAGATTACTGTAGGTGTATGATTTTGATTTTCTAGATATGTTTTAAATACCGATGGCTGAAGTGAAAAGTGAAAAAAGAATGAGCTCCTCCTTGTGCCAGGGAAAGACTGCCCTTACATGGACTTACTGGTCACAGTCGAGGACATTGCGGTATCTCCATCACCAACCGCGAGGAACCTCGGTGTGTTACTGGACAATCAGCTATGCTGCACCGCGAATAACACCGCGGTGGCCCGATCCTGCAGATTTTCTCTCTACAACATCCGCAGGATCTGGCCCTTCCTCACGAGGGCCGCAGCACTGCTCTTGGTCCAAGCGCTCGTTATCTCCCGCCTCGACTACTGCAACTCGCTCCTGGCTAGGCTCCCTGCCACCATGATCAAACCTTTGCAGCATATCCATAACGCTGAAGCACGCCTCGTGTTCAACCTACCAAAATTCTCCCATTTGACCCCCCTCTGCCGTGACCTCCACTGGCTCCCTGTAGTAGCTCGCATCAGATTCAAGACGATGGTACTGGCCTACAAGTCGGTCAACGGAACTGCCCCTGCCTCCAAGCGTTAGTCAGACCAAACACCCCAGCTCGAGTAGGCTTCGCCTGGGGATTCTCCCCAGCCTCAATTTGGTGTTGGGGGTGTGTGGACGATGGCTGGTTTAAGCAGCCTGGCTGGGTCTGATTGGACTCTGGGGCTGGGTGAGGCTGGACACCTGTTGCACATTGAGTAATCAGTGTGCACAGGTTAAACCAGCCATCACCACACACACTCATGGCAACATGGAGCACCAGGCCATTCATCATCCTCTACAAACTTGAACAATAAACCGGCTTTAGCATCACCACCCTGAGTCCTTTGTTTGGAGGACAAAGGACGGTGGAGTGTGGCAGCCACCTAGGTGGCGTGTAGCAGGGAATTTGCTACACAACCCTCTTACACACTTGTTGTATGTTTATGCGTCCTGGCACTCCAAAAATAGTACCTAGCATTGTGTAGCATCTTACCCTAGCTGTCTTTGTTTTATACGGTGAATGGGTGTTAACCTAGCAATTGTGAGTGATTGGCCCTTGTTCTCTAACATCCTTACTGTACTGAGAGCGATATATTGTAAGTCGCTTTGGATAAAAGCGTCTGCTAAATGATCTAAATTTAAATTTCAACAATTGTACACAACTACATCTACATATGGTTTCACATTGCTAAGACAAAAACATTTTTGCGTAAGAAAATTCACCACACAAAAGAACAGCATGTTGTAACTGCACACATGCCAACTCTGCATGCCGCTTGTAAAATATGCTGAGAGGCAATGCAAAATTCATTGAAGTATCTGCGCATACATTCTCAATGAGTGCCCAGATTATGCAACATGACTGGGGTTAAACAAATGGAAACACGTCTCTGGGTTGTTCAGCGTATGCACGCAAGGGGACAAGGAGGGAAAACAATAGAACAGAGTGCACACTGAGGCGTCCACATTGAGGATCCACTCAGGATTAATTTAGTCTCCCTTCCAATGATAGTATTCTCTCCCCTCAGCAAACAGCCCTGCCTTTCCACCTTAACATTTACTAGAAGATAAACATCAGATAAACAGTAGAAGAGTGAGTCGCTTTATTTAGAACAAATAAGATCACTTTGTTGATCCAATTTGGATTTCATAAGAGGGGCACCACTTACTTCAGTTTTCGACAAACATGACCCAAGTTGTTCAACAACGGCTCCCATTTGTCCACCGTAACCTAAAATTAAACAACTCAATTAGCATACGCTATAATGACAAAGACATAATTCCTTCCCGCTGATGTAAGCAGCTACCTCATTTCCAATGGCTTTGATCTTCTCCATTGCATCAAGGAACAGTTTCTCTGCAGTCTTCCAGCTGAAAAAGCAGATGAGGAATAAAACTAGCTGATCACACTGTATTGTTTAAAGGGTAAACATGTGTACATCCATGTGCATGCATACGTGGCAGCGTTAGCTTGTGTGTGTGTGTGTGTGCATGTGTCTAGCATGACGGACACGATGAACATGACTCACTCTCCATTTTGAAAGGCAACCACAGCAACCTCGTGCATGACAAAGGGGTCTTCGGGAGCGATGCTGAGGGCCTGGCTGAAGAAGCGCTCAGCTAACTTGGAGTTGTTGGTCAGGCCGTACTCCAGGCCAATGTAGAGCATGGGCAGGTGACACCTTGGTTCAGATACAACAGGTGAGCAACAGAGGTGAGTGCTGAACGTAGTTTGTATGCGAGCTGGATGACGTGGATCAATGCGTTATCATGAAAGGCATGACGACTTTGTCAAAAAACGAATAAATAATCCCAACATGATTCAAAATGCCATTCAAAAAAGTCCAGCAGAGGGTTGTTAATTAATGTATATGGTCAGTTAGTCTTTCTGCCATGTAAATAGCCATGTCTTAATGCATATTTTTTAATTCCCTACACCATTGTGATCCGTCAATAGCTTCATTCCATGACTTGACGATACCACTCGATGAGACTACAAATGATAACATTGACTTCTTACCCGACCCCTAGTCTCCTGTATCACACGCAAAATAAAGTAATACACCACATCGGCTGCCTACCCTTTCATCAGCTGGGCGGCGGTGAAGTAGGCCGCCATGGCTTGGTCGTGTTCGCTCTCCACGGCAAACGAATGGCCGTAGGCTATCCACGCCGGCCCGTACGTCCTCTCTAGAGTCGTAGCTTTGCTGTGGGACGAATCAGACGCGTCAAATGACTGGAGGAAAGGCTCAATAATGTCCAACAGTCTGAATGGTGACCCACTGGGTTCCTTTCAGGTGGATCGACGATGGCTACTTGCCTGAGGTATCGGCGCGCGTGTTCGTTCTTGTGGCCCACCATCAGATAGTAGCAGCCCACGGCAAACCACGACACCTGTGTGGGGAAAATGGGTTGCGTTTCATTGGTCAGCAAACGGTGGGACCGGAAGGGGGTAGGTGCTGGGGAACGTCTGGATGGCAATGAAGTGGCAACACTTACTGGATTGTTGGGGTACAGGTCGACAAGCTTGTGCGAGAGATAGAACAGCTCTGGGGATAAAGTAAGCGAGAGGGCATAAGGTCACGAAGCACACAAATTATATCAAAATATTAGGGTTGCAATTAATTTGTTATATATACAAACTTGAAGGAGTACATATTCCAACATGTCTGTTAGAATTTTATTTGGTAATAGTTACCGTTTGCTTTACTAAGCTCCACCAGAGTTCCTATGTGTACAGGTAAACAGTTGGCATGGAATGGGTCTTTCACCATCACCCTGGAAAGAAATAGAGGATGTAATAACAGATCATTTTGGGGGGAGGTAGGACAGGTCTTCTGCACATTCAATGGGTTATGTCCATTGTTTTTCTTTCTTCACACTATGGTGTTGAAGTTTAACTTGAAAACCATTGCTTTGAATTCCCAAATCTAGAGCTGGAACGATGCAATCATTTGCAATTACTGTGGCCATTTCAAGTGCTGTTTGTGTCGGTTGATAGTGCTGCCTCAATCCATTCCCCCCATTTTGTTTTTTAAATATCAAATACAAATGATAAACATACATTGACGTAAGTTTGTAGCACATCTTGAAATCACAGTTGTAATAATGCCTCTCAGCAAGCGAGACCACCACATCCAAGTTGTCCTGGAGACCATAGACCATCTCTGGCACCACCAAATCTCTAGGCTTGTTATACTGCAGAAGATATGTGGAGAAACAGAGGGGGTAGGAAATACAATGTTAGAAATTAATAATAATTAATACTATTCAACCTTCATAAGGATGAATGAACGTTAAAAAGACAGTAAACCTGAGAACCGATGTTGCCATGGTTATTTACTTTCTCTTGACTTAATGAAGAATACAGTTCTCAAATGTTTCCGTTAATTTTTTTGCAGCCAAAACACAACAGGTACAAACTCAAGGGCCATGGGAGATACTCTTGTTTTTAAACTATACACATTGTGTCTGTACCTTCTTCAATTTCATCTCGAAGAGGAAGTGCAGTAGCTCCTCCTCTTCCTCTGTGCACTGTTGACCCAGAGGAAGAGAGTTCAGGAAGTCGGTTTCTGTAGGGGGGTGGGAATGGGACAAACATTAAGGGTGAAACAGTATGTGTATTCTTATTGAAC
>OMKX01050456.1:0-10734 GCA_900302425.1 Brosme brosme
GAGGGGGAGGAGGGGAGAGAGAGGGAGAGAGAGGGGGAGAGAGAGAGAGAGAGAGAGAGAGAGAGAGAGGGAGAGGGGGGGAGAGAGAGAGAGGGAGAGAGAATTAGAGAGAAAGAGAGGGGAGACAGAGACATAGAGAGAGAGAGAGAGAGAGAGAGAGAGAGAGAGAGAGAACAGGGGAGCCATGGCGGTGTCATTTATGAGGGGTAAATTATTCAACTTAAATAGATTTATTACGATTAATTTAACATTATGTAAGAAACCATTTAATATTTATTAAAATGAACAGGAAAAAATATACATATTTTTAAAGCACATTTTAGGGTCAGTACATCTCAACCTCCCTATAGTATTAAACATAATATTTGATGTATTATTACTATATATTATATGTCAAGTATCAAATTTGCAGTATATCAAGGGACAGTTGCAGCTGGAAATGAGTCAACTGCCCTGCTCTGACTTAACAGATAAAATGCTGACCCCTATTGGTGCTAGCGTGTTATTAGCATCATGTCTCTACTTGGTGTAAGCGTTCTGACAGCATGCAAAGCACTTAGGACATCGGTTCTGCGCATACATGTCTGTTCTTTATGAACTTGTATTATTTCTTGAACAAAACTAGGCCAAACACATAATGCAGTATTCAAATTTGTATTTACAAGACTAGGAAACAACCAATACACAATGCACATGTTACGAGGGATAAGTAAAAGCAGTGATGAGTAAGACAACCGATGAAGCCAATGGATAATCTCCTTTTGTATCTAAGATCCTTCCCTTCATATTATTTAAGTATAAGTTGAGCCACAGTTATTTCCACAAGTAACCAATCCACATCAGGAAAAAGGCATGTTTTTTATATATGATATCATGTGTTATTTTATCATGTGTTAATGAGCCTTAAAGGTGTTGTAGGTAGGATTTCAGAGTTGTAAAGAGAGGGGAGAGCAGAAAAGAGCTGAAGAGAGCACGATTTTGAAACAAAAAAAACAAAAAGACGTCCCTTCCCTTCCTGCTCTCTCAATCCCTACGTTTCTACGCCGTCGAGAAGTGTTGCAGTCACAGACCTGTGATTGACATGCAAGATGGATTCCCTGAACCAACCAGGGAAGAGATGCCCTGATTGGTCAGAAATTAGCTGGGGAGCAGTCTCAAATCTAAATTGGCGTAAACAGGCTGCGTAAATTTGATTACGCAGCCATCTTGAAACAGATATTCTGACAGAGCATTTCACTCACTAATAGCTGTTATACTCAATATCTCTTAAACCCTATCAACAACACCCTTAAGTAAGACATTGTGGAAAGACCGTGTGGCTGTGGTTATCTGGGTAGATGAACTGTGGATACATACTGGGTGCTTTGGGCCATGATTTCATCCACTGGAGAACTGGTTGATTCTGTATGCTGTCTGAATAACAAATTCATGATTGGATGAGCATTTGAATGATGGGACTGATGACATTGGTGAATAGAGAGAGATGTATGTATGTATGAAGGAAGGAGAAGTTGTTAGTCGTACATACTGTTTCACAAGCAAAGCAGCACCGGAGAATAATTTGTTGCCAATAATAGTTAGTAGTGAATAGAAAATCCAGAGTTGAAGCATTCAGACCTGGTTGCACCTTACTCAGTCTTGAATTATGTTAGTTTCTATTCACAGGACTGTGTTCAAACCTCTTATTCAAAATTGACCTTTTGGAAAAGAACTTACAAGTTTTAAATTACTGTTGTTTTATTTGGACTTCTGCAACACCAACTGAAGACCTTTAATCATCTTAAAAGTTATCAGCTTGTATTGCATTGCATAATCCATTTACAGCATTTTACACAGCCTACAGAAAATACTTTTCGGTTCCATCTGTTAAGTGCATTTGTATTGAGTACAGAAGTCATATTATATACAAATATTGCATGCACCCAAACATACTGTTAGATAGCCAATAGGTTTGCAATAAAGTCAAGATTGTTTCTGTTATTTGTCAAGTCATCAAAGCACCAATATAATTAACTTTCGGTAACTTAAGAGTTGTAATGTATTTCTGTCAATCTCACACGTGCTTTACAGATTGTTAAATACAGTTTTGATGTTTTGTTTTACATTTGCCCCAAATCAACTTCTTCATTGTAATTCTGATAGGGATTAGAAAAAACAGATGACAGATATGACATGTATCATAATAAATATGTAACACTAGTTGTTCCTCACCTTGGGTCATCTTAGCTGAAACCATCTCAGTGATCTGAGTGGTGAGCTTCATCAGGAACTCCTCTGACCCCACTTCTCCCATATAGGTCATTTTCACTTCTTCAAGCCACAAAGAAACAAGTCACACACTTCATTGTAATAGCAGTGTTAAAGTATATATATGACATACAGAGTTTTAGTTGCTTTCTATGGACCTGCTCACCTTTTCCTTTGTTGACCTCTTCCTCTGGAGGACTCACTGTAATCCCAAGAACCCTGAGCAGGAAAGTGCAATATCGAGTGTATTCAATATAGTTATCTAATAGTTTTATTAGATTTTGTACAGTGATACATTGGAAATATGGATCTATACATGTCATGTTGTTTTCTCAAAAACATACTCTGGGACTTTGGTCTCTGGCTTTGGTCTTGGTGCTGAAATTCAAGTAAATAAAAAAAAAGATGAGAGCAAAATGATGACCAAAATCACATTCTTCAGGCACATCATTAAAAAAAAAAAAAATTTCAAAGATTTTGAAACATCTAAACTAGTTGAAACTATTTCGGTATTTCAATATTTAACAAAAACGATTTAAATTTAACTCCATCAGGTGATGTATTCGCTATGTAAAAAAAGAAGCATCAATAGATAAGAGATGATCATTTCCCCCTGGGTCTCACCTTCATCCACCTCCAGGCGGGCGGTGCAGATGGACTGGCCCGCCCGGTTGGTGGCGATGCAGGTGTAGGTGCCGGTGTACTCGGCGCCCACGTCCATGAGGATGAGGCTGTGCTGCCGGCCCGAGCCTGCTATCTTGTAGCCCTTGGTGTCAGCTTTAATCCACACCACGTCCTCCATGGATTCCTCCTTCAGCCAGGAGACCATAGGAGTGGGGGAACCTGGATGAGGACCATATCAAACACATTGGGTCATCAATTTGTTGGCAAACTACTTAAAAAGTTCTCACAGAATTGCACTGCCACAGAAAAAGCAGTGAAAATGTAATGCTGTAAGCAGAATAAGGGTTTATGACATTTGTTTGTTTAGTTGTTATTCCTTGAAGGCATATAACGTCTCATGGTTCTCAGAGCCTGTTCTTGCTCTGTGACATTGTCCATTGTCCACATTGACATTGTAACACATGATACGTTAGTGGGTCGTGAGTGAGAAGATGTTGTTCTTCTTAAGCTAAATTCTGATCATGTTCAATAAGAGGTAGCAGAACGAACCTTCTACTTTGACAGACAGAGTGATGCTGGCTCCTTGTTTCACCGTCCTGTTGTTGAACCTCTCGATGAAGCGCGGAGGCACCAGAGGCTCCTTAGAGTCTAGACAAAGTGAAGTTGAATCATGGCAGTACCGTACAATACAATCGACTAGTCTCCTATGTATAAAATTGCTGTAGATGCAATGTGATTTACAGAGGGAGAAAAACAGGTACCAAATACCTTTCTTAGTATCTTGTGGCATAATCTCCCCTGGACCTGTTGCAAGAAACAGGTCATTTAATCTCATATGGTACGTCAATGGCAGTGTCCCTCAAATGGGGGAACACGTACCACTAGGGTTACTCTGAAGGATTAGTAGGAAGAGCTAGCAGGAACATTTAAAAAAATCTGAATTTGAATACAAATAAGTACAACTGCTCACTTACGTTTGGTAAATCTTTCCAATGATTGACAACAATCATAAGCGAGGCACAAGCCCATGTGAGTATTCACACCACCCATGTTATGTTCATGTTTTCAAATGCACATACATTATAAATATATTTATTTCCATTTTTTCCCTTCCCAAAATGTTTGGTAGTGCTGAAAGGGGTACCTCTAAAATATAAGGGATACATTGGTCAAAATTGCTCTATGGTACACTCATTGTCATTGCCACCCTGACGGTACAGTAGGAACAGCTTATGCTTGCACAGATAACAAAGACCTTACCCAGCACCAGCAGTCTTGCAGAGGAGTAGGCAGAGCCGGCCACATTGCTGATGTAAGCGGAGTACTCTCCCATGTCTGCCCTCGTCACCTCCGTGATCTGCAGGCCATGGACGTCCCTCTCGGCCAGGATCACAACCCTCTTGGAGGGCCGCAGGGGATGGCCGTCCTTGAACCAGTACACCCTGGGCTTGGGGAAACCTGGCACACACACACACGACGATTGTCAGTGAGGAGAATTTAGGGAAGGAACAGGCTAAATATAGAAGCTCGTTTTTGGGTCAATTAATAATTAATAATAATACTTGTATTATTATTGTATTGTATACTTGTACAAAGGTCATACAATTCAAGAAGTATATAATATATATTATTTAAGAAAAAAGTGAATCAACATCCCAAAAGAAATATCTACAAATACAACAAACAACATACAAAAAATCAGTCAACATCGTTTTATTTTCAAAATATTCTGTATTTTGATATTTGTGAGAGAATAAAACTAATAATATAGCCTTTTTCCGGTCACAAGAGTCCAATGCAGCACTGTTAGCCCTTCTGTGTTTTGCTGGCTGGAGATGAGCTGAGGACCGATCCACCCACCTTTCAGCCTGAGCTGCATCTTAGCGATGGGTGAACCTGGGCTGACACGAACATCCTGGAGCTCATCCACCACCTGAGGGAGCTGCTCATCTTCAGCCACAGACTCAAAGGCCTCCGTTTCCCTGTGGAGGAAGTTATTGAGGAGTTTCAGCACACGGTTTGAGAATGCCTCGGGGTTGGGTCGGTTGGGGTCACCAGCCACCAGCAGTACCTGGACATGTAGCCCTTGGCGCTGATGTAGGAGGAGGTCTCCGTGGCGTCGGCGGCTGTGTCGTAATCGGAGCTGCAGGAAACTGTGCGGGGAAGCAGAGAGGTCATAGGTCACGCCGGGTATGGGGCAGGAGCGTCTAGTCTCGGTTTGACTCCCAGTCAGAGGGTTCTGGGCTTGGACCTCACTGCCTAAAGCCTACCTACTATTAAATGACTTTCCAATGAGAACATTGTCCCTTTGGATGAAAGCATTTGCTAAAAAGTAAACGGTAAGTAAAAAGGGACATCAGTATGGTGTTGTGTGCACAACTTGAGTGTCTCATTTCTTATTAGTGCCACGAACGAAACGGTGCACTCTGTGCCAGTTTGCAGGACCCCCGTGTCCATTCCCCTCCTCTACAGCCCCATGTAAAACGCGGTCCATTCTAGAGACACAGAGGTCTTCACTCACTGTCCACGCGGAGCTCCGCCTTGGTGGCGCTGATGCCGCTGCTGTTCTCGGCCATGCAGCGGTAGACGCCCATGTCGGCGGGCAGCACGGTGGTGATGATGAGCTGGTGGCAGCCCTCCTGGTCCTCGTTGATCATGTAGTGGTCGTTCTCCTCCAGCAGCTTGCCGTCCTTGTACCAGCGCACGGCCGGCGGCGGCTTCCCGATGACCACGCAGTCGAAGCTGACGGGGTAGCCGTCGGGCACGTCCTGGCTCTGCAGCTCCGTCAGGAACACCGGGGCCGCTAGCGGGGGGAGACACAGACGCAGAGTTAAGAGACACTGTGAGGACATTATGGTTGTGGCTGCAACAATGGCTCCAACAATCAGGTGACTTCCACGGTTTCCATGGTAAATGGTGTGTTTGTGTTGTTATTCATACAACATGAGACTACATTGGGAACAATGTCACGACACAAATGATCATTGAAACCGCATGCAAATTAACATGGGTCTGCATGCTTCAGTCATAGTTAGAACCATGGCAGAGAGTGGGGGGGAAAAGGTTGGTTGATACTTTGACAAATACTTTCGAGACAAAGGAGATACAGAGAGTGCGGTATATGAAATAACAATCGGAAGAAAATGCAATGAAAGGCTACACTGGACAGTAGTCCAGTAAAATAATTCAACATCTGGGGTTAAGTACAATACAAAACAAACAGGATATGTGAATAGTTCTCACTACAGGTACCAGGTGAAGTAATTCATTAATGTTAGCTATGAATATTAACATACGGCAGTGAAAACAGTAAGTAGGATCAAATAGACATTACAGACATAAAATGATACGGCAGATACAAACAGATTTTTTAGTCAACAGTGTGCTCAATATTATTAACAACATCAAACACGGTAAAATACTACAAGAGTTTTCTGCTATGACAGGTGAACATGTATATTAACAGGTACATTCGGTATGATGATAAGTAATGGATGAGTTTGAATGAATTAAGAGTATACTTAATCCTGCCACTCGCATGGCTTTATCCTACCGGCGGCTCCCGTCATGAAAGCGGGTATCTGTTTATCTTGCGTGGGGGTCTGCGTGCCGTCCTGCGTGTAGCCCATCTTCATGATGCGCAGCTCCACCTTGACGGCCCCCGCCTCCAGGATGGTGGTCTCCACCGGCACCCCCTGGGCCGTGAACATCTCCTGGAACCTCTGGGAGGCCACGAGGGCCTCCGCCCGCGTGTCGAAGCGGATGTAGATGTAGCGGTCGTCCTCGCGGTAGGACTGGGGGTCCGGCGCCGCCAGGTCTCCCTCCTCGGCGCTGACAAACGACTCCTCGTCCACGTCCGGCGGCAGGCGCGTGCGCAGGAGGCGGCGGAGGCGTTTGCCCGCCAGCCTCAGCGACTCGTCCATCTCGCTCCCCGACGAGCTCTCGGGCTCGCTGTCGGCGCTGTAGCCCACCGCCAGGGGCCGTTGGCAGGACAACCCCCGCGCCTCTCCCACGCCCACCTTCGCGCTGTGCGAGGATGCGCCAAATTTGTTGCTGACCTCGCAGGTGTAGACGCCCGTGTCACCGGTGGTGATGGCGGTGATGACCAGCGAGCAGGTGCCGTCGTTGTAGATGTCGATGTGGTGGTGTTTGCCGTCGGCCAGGGGTTCTCCGTCCTTCAGCCAGAGCACCTTCTCGGGCTTGCCCTCCGCCACGCACTCCAGGTGGATGGTGCCGTTGGGCTCCTTGGTCTGGTCCTTGAAGACGTCCTTGAAGACCGGCCGCATGTCTTTGCGGGCCTTGAAGCCCTTGAAGGCGGCTTGGATCTTGATGGCCGCCTCCCGGAGCTCGGGCTCGTCCTCCTTGCTGATCTCCATCACACTTTCTTCTTGCGTCGTCGATTGTGTGGTGGTTGTCACCTCCGTTTGCTGAACCGTCGTGGTCTTCTGATCGGACATTTTGAATTGTGCGTAGAACCTCTCGGCGGACAGGTCTTCCGCTTGGCTTTCCACCGAGAGGGCGGTCTTGCTGCTTTTCTTGAGGTAGGACACAAGCGAAAATCCCCCGGTTACCGACTCGTCTTCGGAACTAGTTTGTAGATTGGGCTCCTTGGGCTTCTTGGGTTCCTCCTCCTTGTCCTTCTCCGTCACTTTCACTTCTACTTTCTCTGCTTCCTTTACCTCTTTCTCCTCCTTTGGCTTCCCTTTATCTTTACAGCGTTTACCGTCCACCTCTGGGATTTCAGAGATGGAGTCCAAAGTTGGCTCTCGGCTCATTCGTCGCTTCTTGGCCGAGGCCTCCCACAGCTCGTGCACGTCGCCCTCCTCTGCTGCCTCGGGGGGCAAACATGGCTGGCCCCCGTCCTCTGTGTCTCCGCCAACCTTCTTAACCTCTGCTCCTATAAACCAGAGTGACGTACCCCCACAAATGCTTTTGTTATGGGTGCATAGACTCCACTTACCCAAACTCACGACGGTAAGCACACCATTGGATGCAAATCTTGAAGTTAACATATACACGGGCGCTATATAGCCTGTCTGAATCTTCAAGTGTATTGCTATGGACTAGAAGTATCTTAAAAAAGTTAACAATACTTGGCATTCGTGTATGTTTGAGTAACATTTAAGCACCATTACCTTTCAGAATGAGGTTCATGGAGCTCTCGGCGTCGGCTGAGGCCACGCACGTGTATACCCCCTGGTCGGCTGCTTCAAAACTTTGAATCAGCAGCGCTTGCTTCTTGCCCTCTGTGCTGAACTGGTACTTAGCCCCTACCTCCAGCTCTCTGCTGTCTTTCAGCCACGTGACCGACATGCCCTCAACAGAAAGCTGGCAGTCCACGTGCACCGTCTTACCTGCACACACGTCAGGGCACGCCAGCGGCTGGGTCACAACTACCGGGGCCTCTGGAAAGGAAAGGGGAGGCAGTTGTGTGTGGGTTCCAATGTTTTACTACAAGAGAACTTTGGAGATAAAAAATATATTGGCAAAAGTGTAATGGCCAAGACTGCCCAACACATTAAACAAACACATCAAATACGTATCTATAATGTTGTTATCTTGTTGATATTTCAAAAGATTTTGCCCAGAATGATGTCTGAAACTTTTTGACATTGAATTTGCCTTTTTGATATCATGATTAAACATTTAAACATTTAAGAGAAAGTGACCAATTAAAAACATTTTCAACACAACAAACAAAAGACATCATCAAGCTCCACCGAGCTGCCTTGCATGGATGGAATTGTGCCCTTGCTACATTCCCAGGTTATTCCATCAATTCTACCGGGTCACACGTCCGCACTCACCAAGCTGCACTGTCTGCGGCAGCTGAACGGGCTCTCCGGTCCCTGCTCTGTTGATGGCCGCCACCCTGAACCTGTAGCCACTGCCTGGGATGAGGTTCTCCACCACAAACTCCGTGTTGCACACAGGCTCCACCTGGCACGGCAGCCAGAGGGCGCTGTCGGCCACCCTCATCTCCAGCCTGTAGCCCAGGATGGGGCTGCCGCCGTCGTGCAGCGGGGTGAACCAGGAGAGGGTGATGGAGGTCTGGGTTTTGCTGAGGACCTCGGGGTCCTCTGGGGGGTCCGGCACAGCTGTGGGGGACAGCGTCACAGAGTTATCGACAAATACTTTAATAGAAAGTAATGGTCGAATTTCTTTATATTTGTCTCTGGCGTGTTAGCCTTCTGGCACTCACCGATGATGGTTAGCTTGGCCATTGAGATAGCATCCCTAGCTGCGAAGGTGATTTCTTGCTGGGGCATCAGGGGTGCTTGTCTCAGGACAAGGCGGTAGGCGCGGCCGTCGGCCCTCATGGCCCAGCTGCTGTCGGCCTTTAGCTCCACGCCGTTGGCGTACCAGGCTACCTCTGCCCCCGGGACAGGCTCTGTGAGCTCCACACAAAACTCCACCTTCTCTCCCACTACTGCCACCTTGTCCTCCAGAGCCTTCACCACATCCAGCTGCCAGCCTAAGTACAGAAGAGCCGTCATTACATTATGGCTGCTCAATGGTGTTCAATGCGGTTTCCTTCTGTAATGGTGTTGTAGTTGCGGATGAAGAACATCAATTAACAGTTCACCAATTCCCCCCTTAAACAACCCACCCGAACAACGTCCATTATACAAAAGAGAAACAGTGCGTTATATAATTAAAAAGACAAACACATTGAATAACAATGACAAAAAGTTAAAGAAAGTAAAAGAAAATCCAGATAATAAGTTCAGTGCAAAAATGATAAATGATTTGATGTTCAAAGCTTACAAGGGTTTGTATAAGTATAAGTCGTTATGTCCACCGTAAAGTGAATGCACAAACTTAAATGTGAATCCATCATCTGGGGATGAGAGAATGTTTGACTTTGGGGTGACTGACCTTTGATGGTCAGCTGGGCGGACGAGGAGGCCGTTCCTGCTTGGAAGGTCACGGTGCAGCTATCGGCTACGTGCAGCTCCTTCAGGAGCAGCAGGTGACGCCGGCCGCTCTCGAACGTCACGATCTCCGCGTTCGGGGACTCCTTCACCGGTTTTCCGTTCAGAAGCCAGCGGCAGTCCTTGTTCTCCGGGCGGGACAGAGCGCACTCAAACAGCGCCTCGCCTCCGTCGATGGTGTCCAGGTCCTCCAAACCCTGGACTATGTCGATAGGTTTGGCTGTGGTAGGCACAATACAGGGGGGAAAGGGTTGATATTATGGGAGTATTCAGAGGCACACAGAGGTTTGGTGATGATTAAGGACGTGAAGGAACTGTGGAAGATGTATTACATTTGGTTAAATATTTATTTAACCAACAGTCCCTGACAACACATGGGGAAAGAACATCAGAAATCTCCAAATGCTCCTTCACAAAGTCCAAGTTCACATGTTGACAGTGTGAATTGAACGGGAACGTGTAATTTCTCGTATGTTAAACATACAAGTTCTCCACCTTTTTCCAAACCACACAAACACATACACTTGAATGTATGAAACTCATCGAAACATAGAGACAATATGTTATCCCTGTTAAGCCTGCAGAAGTGGGAGAATCCATTACGGTATAGAGTAGCATTTTGTTCTTCCATCGGAGGGGGAAGCTCACCTTCCACATGCAGAGAGGCAACCACACAGGTGCCCTCTGCATCACAGGAGTATGTGCCCCTGTCCTCAGCGGACACACTGCTAATGCGCAAGCGGGCCACATTCCAGTCCTGCTCCACCACCACCCTCCGGCCATCGGGCTGCACCGGCTGCCCGTCCTTCCTCCACTGGGCCTTGACCGGCCTCGAGTACTGGCAGATGAACTGGGCCGGCTGATTCTCAGCCACCCATTGGTCCTCCATCTCACACACCACTTCCACTATGGGATCTGAGTGGTAGTC
>OMKX01050462.1:0-11343 GCA_900302425.1 Brosme brosme
CTCTCCATCTCACTCACACACACACACACACACACACACACACACACACACACACACACACACACACACACACACACACACACACACACACACACACACACACACACACACACACACACACACACACACACTCACACACACACACACACACACACACACACACACCTCTGACATTTATTTTATTGCCCTGCAGGTTTTTGGGGCTGTCACTATCGTCGTGTTGAGACTTGCTAGCTTCTCTGTTGTTCTCCACATCGTTGAGATAAATTTCCGATAACAGACTCTCTGCCACAAATTACTTTGGCTTGTCTTTTTTTTTTTTAATGACATTTAACTTTGAAGAAAGGCCTCCAGCAGATACCTGTTTTGTCGCTGCCTGTTTCCACAGTGCTGATAATTTAGTTATTTAATTTAGAACGCCAACAGCATTTTTAGAAGTCCCCCCTTTTTTATGTTAAAAGTCTGGAGGGTGGATGTCTGGACATAAAATCATAAGTCAGTCCAAACATCAACCGCCATATAGTCCCTGGTTCTTCTTTCAGCATCTACAACATAATAGGCATGTACAATATTCTCAGCAATGTGCACATTGTTTTCGTGTTTTCATGTTGTTTGTCATTTAGTTTTATAATTTAATTTGTTTTAATGCAGCCTAATGACTTTCTGTAATAGTAGGCTACTTCGGCCTACTTTAGGCCTACTAAGAACAATTAGATTATCTTAATAATACGGTTGAGTACGGTTGTTACCTATAAGTCCAGTTATAATTAATATCATTTGGTTCTGTGCTTTTATTAGAAAAAGTAGGCTATTGCTATTAATATGACTATTAGTAGGCTACTAGTACTGTTGCAGCTACTAATACTATTGCTGCTGCTATTACAACTTGTACTATTAGTAGGATAGTAGCCTACTTATAGTTTAAGGCCTACAACAACTAGGCTGCTACTACTACTGCTTCAAATACTACAACTGCTATTAACAACAATTACTTCTGATACTACTATGACTACTAATACTACGATAACAAGTAGGTCTACTTCTACTTCTACTTCTACTTCTATTACTACTTCTACTTCTACTTACTACTACTAGAACATTCTGTTCATTGTATCAATTAATACAATGTTTAATTTGTAGGCAACAGAGCGAGTTGAGTTTATTTTAAACTACTATTCCCAGCATTTTCTACCGGAAGTAGATCCACTCTTGATCTCTGTCCGACAACTCGAGTGCAGCGGCATGCTAGCAGCAGAGTAGACATGCCTTCGCTGATGTTTTACACTCTTTAGGGACTTACAAGAGCTTGATTTTCTCCAGTATTTTCCCTTTAAATAAAAGGTAATATGACTCTCTTAATGTGTCTCGTACAACGGTCTGCTAAAATGCAATCATACATACGTCTAAATTAAACACTTTAATCTGGTCTGCATCAGTCTGCTGACTTATGTCTAGCTGCTAAGCTGACAGAAGTTTCATTTAGTTTACTATTTTGCTTATTGACTTGAAGAAAATTGACTTGCAAACAGGATACACCCCATTTTGATCACAGATTGCTCATTGTGCTTTCCTATTTATTTTGTAGGCACAATGTCGGACGAGTTGCTCCAGCGAGTTAAAGATCTGGAGGAGGAGGTGGAGAGGTTGAAGAATCAGCTCAGACTGAATAATGGGTACAGAGAAGAAGATGACGTGAATACGAAGACCACACTAGATACGTTTGACGGTCAGACCGAGTCCAAACCCGCTGTTTCTATCAGCAGTAAAAAGACCAAAAAACAGAGCAAACAGCGTCCGTTTGACTTCTCAGCCCACCCAAGGCGTCATGTGGCCCTGAGGATCGCCTACCTCGGGTGGGGGTACCAGGGCTTCGCCGTCCAGGAGAATACTGACAACACGGTGGAGGCCAGGCTGTTCGAGGCGCTGTTAAAGACACGGCTGATTCAAGACCGCCAGACCTCCAACTACCATCGATGTGGTCGCACCGACAAGGGCGTCAGCGCCTTCTCCCAGGTCAGGGTCCACTAGGCTAGGGCGTCTGGGGGGTTGATGGTAGCACAACGGGTTTTATTAGGATGTTATAGGCCCAGGTTCTACTCTCTAGGAGAGTCTGAAATAGCTTGATTATGGAAATAAAACCTTGTGTAGTATACTCTTATGTTGGATTCAATAACGTGATGATATTACCACCTACTATTTAGTTATTTAGCGGCCACTTTTACTTTCTTTAGACACATGTTGTTAAAGCGCAGGTTTGGGGTTAGAGGGCATCTTGCTCAAGGATGTTTACACTAGAGTCACACTGTCCGGTTTGACTCAAGAACCTTTTGCCAGGGAGCCAAACACACTAGAGTGACTGTCCTGCCCCTTATGTAGCCAACACCTTCAAACATTGCTATAATTATTATTTAATTATTAAGTACGATGATAATCTTTTAATATATTCTATTCCATATAAGGACGTTGCCCTAATATACAGTGATTATTACAACTCTGCTTATATTTGTCCTCTATGTCTGTGGCATATTATAAATAATAATAGTTAATTGCATTTGTATAGCACCTTTAGTACTCTATAGTGTTTGTGAGGGTATCACACCTCATCCTGGCTGATGCAGGGCTGCCAGGTTGTGTCTGAACGTTTGCCACACACCGGCTGCCATGATGCAAAGGTCTTGTTGATGGTTTAGTTGACTTCAACGTACATCTCTCCCGGCAGGTGATCACAATAGACCTGCGCTCCTCCCAGTTCAGCTCTGGGTTGGGTGTCACGCTCCCGGACAAGACGCCCAGCGGGACCCCCGCCAAGACCAGCGCCCCCGCCGGGTCGGAGCTTCCGTACCTGAAGATGCTGAACCGTGTTCTGCCGCAGGACATACGGGTGCTGGACTGGGCGCCGGCGGCCGACGGGTTCAGCGCACGCTTCGACTGCCAGTCGCGAACGTACCGCTACTACTTCACCCGCGGCGCGCTGGAGGTTGCGCTGATGGCAGATGCGGCAAAGAGGTGGGCTGAGTCTCCAACACGGGCACACGTTAAAAGCGAATCTGGCAACGGAAACCATTCTGATACAAGGCTGATACGCTAGTATAGGGTCTATCCTGAAATGAATAATGGTAATGATCAAAAACAATGTTAAAAAAGACAGTCAACTTTTATGTTGTAAAGGCCTCAAACTACCTCCATACTGTCAAAAGCAATGGATAAGAACGGTACTCAGTATTGATAATACATAGGAGTTTGGACCCGTGTCGGCAGTGTAGGCGTAGTTGGTGCCTACCTATTCACAGAAAATGAACAGCGTCACTATTAATATATTTACTATTTCTATATATGTATATACTATTTATAACGTATAATTGCTCTGAGAAATTCCTAAACCTGTCTTCTTTGGAAGTGTTGAGGTTTAAAAACAGAGGTCCTATTGTGATGTTATGACACTACACACGGCCATGCATTTTAAAAGGCCTCCATCTTGGCAGGTATGTGGGGACACACGACTTCCGGAACCTGTGCAAGATGGACGTGGGGAATGGCGTGCTGCAGTTTCAGAGGACTATCCTCGCCGCAACCATCAGGCCTGTCCAAGAGCACGCCACCAGCGACCCTGAAGACCCTCAGGACCCCCATGACCCCTATGACCTGTTCATTTTCGAGGTCAAAGGACTGGCGTTCCTCTATCACCAGGTATCAACACACCACACGATGACGTGTATTAATTATACTTCATTGTGACTGAATTATAATAACATATTAACCAAAAAAACAAGCTCATGTTTAAAAATTGATCTAGATATAAGTTATCAAGAGTATAAAGAAGGGACGGTTAATGTTGTATTGAGGGTGTTTGACACCTAGCCGAAAGTTTGGGAGTCCTCAGTCTACCTGTCGGCATCATTGAGCAAGATTCCCTAACCGCTCGCTGTTTCTTAATGACATGTATCCAAGTTCACTGAGAAATGTTTGCTTCTGCTAAATGACAATATAGTAAATATTGAGGTTGGGTGTTTTGAAACTCATGATATCGCCTTCTCCGGTCTGTGTACATTTGTATGTACACTGGTGTACTTCAAATGTTCATGTATACGTTTTATTGAAATGTAATGTATGTATACTGATTGTGAAGTAATACCTATTGTAACTAAATGTATTTGTTTTCAGAGCAGCGCTTATATGCTCAAACTCAAACTGCTTTATTAAAACATTCCAGAAGGAATGATCAGGCTCCTGAGAACACCTGTCATTCACTTTGTCCCCGCCCCACAGGTGCGCTGCATGATGGCCCTTCTGCTCCTGATTGGTCAGAAACTGGAAAGCCCAGAGATCATCAACCAGCTATTGGACGTCGGCAGTAACCCGCGGAAACCCCAGTACAGGTAGTCTTGGCTTTGAACGTAAAGAAATAATGTTCAAAGTCCTGAAGCCTTTAGTTGATGTTAGACCAGGGTTTTTTATGTTTATTTCATGCATGACCCACCTATGGAGTTAATTTTGGCCCAGGACCCACTAAATAATATGTGCAGTAAAATAAGTAATATATTGTCACATATTATCTCAAGTGAGATAATTAACAGTTAACTATATATATTGTTCATCAATACAGCATTCCCCTTTTAAGTTTTCAAAGATACTAATGAGGACATGAACTGAGGGGTGAATCTCTGATAGAAAGACATTTAGTCGACGTCGTCTTTAATAGTTGAATCGTTGTGGCGTGATAATTGTCTGTGTAACAGCGGGACGCTCCATTTGGATGATGGGTGTGCTAAATGAGGGATACCACAGCCTTGCCTGGCTTCTAGAAGTGAAAGCCTAAGTTATACAATGTTTTCTTGGTGGGGGTGGGGGATCGACCAGGTTGCCTTCATTTCTAAACCATTAATGATGATACAAACTGCGTCAACAGCAGCTGTCATATCATACCACCAGCGCTGGGGATCATGACTCCCTCCTCTGCTACTCGGTCGTGCATCTTCGCTGTTCTGCTAATTTGTCTAGTGCTGCATTTGTTTGGTATGCGGAAATTAATCTTTCACATGTATTTGAAATTTGTAATCAGTCAAAGGCTTCTACAGTCTCTTTATCGATGCAGGTTTTGTCACGATGGGATGTGAATACCTTGCTCAATCAGACAGAACAGAGCTCTCCGTCTCGACGCTCCACTGTTTGAACAGCAGTCGATAATGGTTCTTGCCTGATGAATCAGATTAGACTATGCAAACTCGTAGTCGAGGGCAACCCTACATGAAACAGACACTGCATATAGGCATTCATATATAGTTTGTAATAAATTGTTTATTGTGGCCATCCCATGATCTAATTGGTCCCCTGCTTCTACCCACAGTTCCTAAACCACTGGGTTTGAGGATTATGTATGTTCGTTCCCTGAAATGTTCTGCAGCCTGCCTGGCTTCAGAGGGAACAGGGTACCGGGTCAGGTTTGTTTTCCCGTTTATCTTGACACTGGTGCATTGTGCTTGGCCCTCCCCAGCATGGCGGTGGACTTCCCCCTGGTGTTGTACGGCTGTGACTTCCAGGGTCTGGCCTGGCAGGGCGGCGGCGAGGAGCTGAACCACGCCAGCGCCACGCTGCAGCAGCAGTGGACCCGCAGCGCCGTCGAGACGCACGTCCTCCGTGGGATGATCTGCGGCCTGGAGGCCATGGGTACGGGCCTTCCTGCGCTTCACGCGCTTTCTGTTTATTACGATGAATACGTGACGTTTGAATCGCTGGTGTAAGCTGAGGCTTTGTGTATCTTCATTCAAAACCGCGATTGCAGTTGTAAGCTTTTAGTTTGAGTCGGATGATGTTTTGTTGTGTTCTATGTATATGGGTATATACATGTATAATGTATATATATGTATAATGTATGTGTATTTGTAGCCTCGTGAGACCATCCAAGATATTCACATTTGCTTTTGGCAATGAATACTAATCTGGCCTTTGCTAAGGAGTAATTTATTTCCGAATCAGGCTTTACGTTGTTAACCGACTTCAGCCAATCAGAGTGACGCTCTTGCTCTCTGTACTCTTAGCGAATTGGGTTGGAGGTAAAGCAAAAACATATTCTCCTCTGAGAATAGCCTTGTGCAGATTTCTGTTCATCTTTTAACTTTGTAATTCAGTCCATCTCAGATAAAACAGTTTTGATTGCTACAATTTCCTCAGGTGCCGCCATTGTTTTTTAAATTCTAATACTGCGGCTCTCCTTGTTCGTCATAAACTGAAACTCTGTCTCTCAAGCGCTGATTGGTCCTAGTATTGTTAACACTCTCATGAGGCTAGTGTATATGTATAATATATGCATATTTTGTGCCTTTTATGGTCAATTACAAGACTGTGAAGTTAGATTTAGATGTTGGTTTGACAGCTCATGTAATTATATTCACTATTCTGTGTCATTTTTAAGAGAGATCAGATGGTCCTACTATATGTTCTACATATAACAATACTACCATATTATAATTATTAAAATACCTAACCATCTCCTTCCCCAGGCGCTGTGTCGTCTAAGAGCTGCTGGCTGGTGGAAGGTTCCAGACAGAAGAACTACAAGCCGCTGTTGGAGCGACCCTGCTGTGAAAGCCTGGAGGCCAGGATCGAACATTTTGTGAAAAGAGGTCGTCTGGAGCGTGATGACGGGGAGAACGGAGAAGAAACGGTCCACAGGGGAAAGAGATCCAAACATTTCCACGGTTCAGCACAACCTCCCGACAAAACTTTAAATTAAAATGTACTAAGCGGATATTTTGGTTAAACACCTTGGACTTTCCGTTACTGTTATATGCAACACCATTGTGTTGAATATCAATTAATAAAATATGTATTTGTAAAAATAAACACATTTGTCGTTAAAAAATATAATTTGGCCAGTGATTTTCACAGTATTTATTTCTGCTTTATCACTTTATTGTATGACGGGGCACATTGTATAACAAACGATAGGAACCATGGTCACCTCCAGCTAGTACCTACCAGAAAAGGACGGAAGCCTTTTACCGATGCACCCGTCAATCCGAGCTATTTGGCTGTTTGCAAGTAGTTTCATTATGTTGTTTATCATTAACTTTACAGTTTATAGTTTTGTTTTTGAAATGTAATTAATACCCTGCCATGTGTTCTGAATCGTCTTAACGCATTGTATCCATTTGACATCGTCGTTGGTCGAGATGACAGTAGTTGTCCTAAAAATAGTCGTGTTGACTTGAACAATTTGTACCTTCCTAGCTTATTATTTTGTTATTTTATATATTATAATCGTCACTTTCCTACTGGATCTACACGGATTAATCTTATAATATCAACTGAATTCCGGACAATCCCACGTTTAAAAGGTGCAGAAATATGTCATTATTAGCCGGCAGAGACTATTAGGACGTCCTCTTACTGGCAATTAATTAATTCAAAAGAAGTCTTATCTGATTGTATTTAATAGCGGTAAACTCGCCAATATTGCACTTCTACGGGCATCATGGGTCATCCTCTTTGTATTGACATGGCTTTAGTTTCACAAAGATAAACGTTTGTCATGTATAAGCAATTTTTCTCTCAAGAAGCCTTAAGCGTTTCATTTTCAAAGTGATGAAACGCTTCATTTACTTAGTGTCAGATATTTGCTCATACATGACAAGTGTTGATTTTGGTGAAACTAGAGGTCGCAACGTCCTCTTATTCGCTTGAGGCTGCGTCATTATCGTTTACAAAGCAATGACTCAACAAAATATTTAGCAAAGCTTTTGAATTAAATGAAATGGCTTGCTGAACATCTGTGCATTGTAGTACATATTTATCTATTGACTTGATTGAAATTATGGCTGCAGTAAATTAGTTGTAATGTGTTTTTCTGTGGTTCCAGCAGAGGGCGTGTTAACATAATTTATTGTTAGAGGAATCTCATCCTTAGTGGGAAATGTATAAATGTTGTTTTGTGTACTATGACTTGGTGTTAAGTGTGTTATTTTACCAGAATGTTGCATGTGTTCATGCTACTACATAGAAATTCCGGTGATAATTCTGCAAGAATAGAAAAAGCTTTACATCATATTATTTCCGTCATCAATGTGCAATGTGTGGATCCTTCTAAAAATGTCATTGTCAATCTGTGGTTCCTTCTTTTCATTATAAATGTGTGGTTCATTCTAAACAATTCTACATTTTCCTGAATTTGGCATTATATAGATGATGAAGGTTTTCATAAAAAATACAAAAACACAAATCTTGAACCTCATGGATTTTTACATGTTACTACGACCATCTCTCTGACCCCCAGGACCATGTTCCTGGTGGGCCTGACTGGGGGCATCTCCTCTGGGAAAAGCACCGTCTCCTCCATGCTCAGGGAGCTGGGCTGCCCCATCATCGACGCAGACCTGGTGGCCAGGAGCGGTGGGTCCTTCTGATACAATAACTACTGTGCTGCTTTGATCCCCCTTTCCACCGCTATCCATATGAAAATTATGGAAATTAAAAGTTAGTGAAAAAGACACCTAGACAGGGAGAGAAAAAGCATTGTAGATTTTGTCAAGTATCTCTGCTAAAGAAAAACGGATTAATGCCGACAAACTTTTGAAGGATTCATGTCTTGATTCTGTTTCATAATTGGCTTCTTCTTGTGAAGCTTCTTGAATACATTTAGCAGCATGACACAACGATGTATACTAACATCGAGGACCACGTTGGAAATCAGTACTCTGTTGCTCTTATGTGTTATCCACTGGCGCTTTGTATTGCTCATGCCGTACAATTACCTTTTGGTCCATAACAGTAACACCAACAACATGACACAGTCATCAACTTTACATAACTATAACATTAAATAGCATGAATTAACATTAACATTGAACAACATGAAACCACTTGACGTAACAGTAACACCACAGTAACATTGAACAACAATACATAAAATTCCTCCGACATGGAACTGCATAGCATATAGTAAAGCAGTTTTGTAATCTCTCTCTGCTTGTGTTTGTGTGGACCAGTGGTGAAGCGCCACAGCGCCGCCTACCATCGCATCGTCCGCCATTTTGGATCTGAGGTGCTGCTGGAGAGCGGCGAGATCGACCGGGAGAAGCTCGGTCAGATCATCTTTGCCGACGCCGAGAAGAGGAAGCTGCTCAACTCCATCACCCACCCAGAGATCCACAAAGCCATGCTCAAACAGATCGTCTTCTACTTCGTGAGAGGTGGGCTACTACAAAATAAAAGTTTGCCAACGCTGGAATGATACGTCTAGCAACCGTTTTACAGAAATACGTTTTTGAAGTCCTCGCCCTCAGTTGTGCTACAGTGGTTGTGGAAATTATGTTAATAGCAAAATATATTTATGCTTTATGCTTGTTTATAATGTTGGGATTTATACCTCTCTCATCTTGTCATCTATTCCCCTGCCCTCTCCTGTTATCTCTCCTCTGACCTCCTCTCCTCAGGCTATCGCTATGTGGTTCTGGATGTCCCCTTGCTCTTTGAAACCCGTCGGCTTACACAGTTCCTCAACCACACCGTGGTGGTCTACTGGTAAGACCACCGCTTCCTCCCACTACTTAAAGGTGCTGTAGGTACGATTTGAGAGTTGAGAGAGCACAAAGCCCCCTCCCTCTCTACTCCCTCCCTCGCCACGATTGAGAAGTGTTGCATTCCCCCACCTGTAATTGACATGCAAGATGGATTCCCTCAACGAAATCCGGGGACATATGCCCTGATTGGTCAGAAATAAGGCGGGAACTGTCAAATCTAAATGGGCTCATACTGAGGCAGTCACAGTAAACTAGAACAGATATGTAATTTCACTCGCCTATAGCTGAACCCTTGCTATGGCATTTATAACAAATGACCTCTTTAATCCTACCAACAGCACCTTTGAGTATTTAGGATGCTTTTATTTTATCCAATGGGAGTAATAATCAACACGTCATTAAAGCTAGGGTAGGCAATTTGGAGACACCAGCTAGAGATAGATTATCCAACCATAAAATTCCCAACCCTCTCTTAAGGCCTCCCTCCAAAGCCACTCCCCAAAACACGTGACTAGCTCTTTACCTTTAGCAATAGATCTGCCTAGCCTTGCGGAAGACACCAGTCATGCGCAATGAGTGCACAGGTAGGCGGGTATGTCGGTAGACAGACAAGTAAGCCATTCAATCATTTCGTCTGGCCAAATTAAATGATGGGACAAGCTTATAAGAGGCCTGCTACAGCCACAGATGCCGGATTTCTTTTTTGTGTATCTCAGAGAATTCGATTTATTGATTGCTGTCGGGATGTAAAGAGAATTTCAACACATAATGCCTCTAAAATATATTGCCTACCATAGCTTTGATGAGCAGGTAGGGGCAGGACAGTGTCGTGGCTAGGTTGTTGGACTCCAAGCCGAAAGGAACTGGGTTCAACCCCCTCTACCTGTAGGCCCCTTTGGCATGAGATGCCCAAACCCCTACCAGGTCTTTGTTGTGTCCAACGTTCACTGCACATCGTCATGAGTCTTCAACTAAAATGAATGTATTATGTACAGGTTTGGTGCATCTTGCTCAAGGGTGCCAACAGATAGACTACAGACATTGAGGATATGAACCACCATTTTGCTAGGAGTTAGCTAGCCACCCTAGCCACTTGACCATCCTGATTTATAATTCATTACGTGATGTAGCACATGTAGATGTTTCAATGATGTAGCACATACTGTAATTAATGTCCACCCCAACTGTCTGTAATGTTGACATTAATTGCAGTATTTTATTTTATTTTTAAGTACAATTTACACTTCTACAACTCATAGTGTGTATCGAGAAATATTTTCCTAAAAAAATTGTTGTAGCTCCTACTCCTATTGTAAGTTTCTTTTGTAATTCCGACTACCGGCACTGTCGCGTACTTCGCCGAATCCAGGGGAAAGTAAGTCTTCCTTGCACATTTCTGTTCTTTTAATAGAAATGTTATTCAGTCTATATCAGTTTTGATTGCTCCCTCTTCTTATTACAAAATGATGGGACCAATCAATGCTAGAACGAGGGAGTTTCAGATCATGACGAAGCAAGAAGCTCGCAGAGTTTCAAAACAATGACGGTGCCCAAGGAAAGTGTAGCAATCAAAACTGCTAGATCAGATTCGACTGAATAACAATGTGCAGAAATTTGCACACAACGCTTTACTCAGGGGAGAAGTGTTTGCGTTACCTCCAACTGGATTTGGCTAGAGCGAAGACGTCAAGAGCATCACCTCATTATTTCCCTTGATTGGATGGAGTTTTTTAAACCACTGAAGGCCGTGCCCATATATGGAACTCAATTACTGCCCCCAGTGCCCAGCCAACGCCAGACTGATATTCATTGTGAAACGCTAACACGA
>OMKX01050483.1:0-10509 GCA_900302425.1 Brosme brosme
CACTTCAAGAGCATTTTCAAAACAATCAATCACCTGTCAGATATAACTCAAGCCCTGCACAGTCTACAGGGTGTGCAGTAGCACACAGCTGACCTTTACCCCCACCCCCTTCCCTTGTTATCCACAGCATCAATTGTCTGGGAAGGACTTTCATCAGGATCCTGCAGGGGCCTGATAGACTTGTAATGAAAGTGAGATAGCGATCACAACACCCATCTATCTATAGGCTCCCACTCAGAGAACACAATGACCTTTAAAGCCTCCGCACACCTCCGCCTGCGCCAGGAAGAGACGCACACAACAACATACCTGCTTTTACTTGTTCCCTAAACCATGGCTGATTGAAATGGCTGACTGCTGAAATATTAAATAGTTCCAAGTGTAAATGATGGAGATAACTTAACACATTTAGAGTAAACAGTACGACCAACATGTGTAAATGATGGGAGGTAACTTAATACATTTAGAGTAAACAATACGATGACAGAGGCATTAGCAATCCTATTCTTCTTGTGGTTTTACAGCAACATTTTGTCTCAGGAGAAGTTCAATCTTCCATAGTTGTTTTGAGACACTCCACTGAAAGTCACAAGGTTAAGAAGAAATTCAGAATCCCCCCCCAAAAAAGCTTATGCAACGTACATCATGCAAATAAGGGAAAGCTCCAATGGCGCAACCTACAGCGATGATGTGGATGACTTCATCTCAGTCACAGGTTCGTGCCACAGCACAAGTTCATGTGGAACGCTGTTTGATGCTCACAGCTTGACTGGGATGGAGCAGTCCCTCAGCTAGCTCTGGCTCAACACAGCACTCCTGATCAGAAGGTTTACCCTGGGTGAAGCCAACACAAAACCCTGCAGTCAGCCGGTGTCACCCAGAGACCTTTTAAACCACCAGGGGGATCTGCAACCGAGCAGAACCCTGGAATTGGGCTGGTAATTATAAGGACTGTGTAACAGAGATAAAGACCGTACAGCTTTATTGACCGTGAAACATTTAAGATAAGGAGACAGTCAGGTCACTGGTGACAAGGAAAGGAGGTTGGAAACGCAGAAAAAATATAGATAGATAGTGGGATAATTCTTGCATATTTGTGTAATCTAAACATTAAGCTGACCTATGCGCTCTTGTTTGGCTTTTATTAATGATAATTGTTAAACCAACAGAGGATCAATTACAATCCCAAAACCATCTGTGTCCATCCCAAGCATTAAAGATGAGCATTTACTGAAAAACGAGACGTGCCGATTTTGCAACATAAATGGCTGATTTTCGGACTACAGTAAAAAGAAAATCGGCCGAAATTATCTCCCCTCTAAAATTGCCACAATCAGAACACATCCATTTTCTCATCAGCAGCAGCAATCAGCCATAGCAATCAACAGACCCTCGGCGTAGGAAAAACACATCTCGTATTAACCCAGATGGAGAGCGGGGAAGGGGATGAGGGATGAGACGCCTGAGGTAATGAGATGTGTAGGCATACAGGTGGACCAGGAGGGCAGGCGCAGCTAATAAACTAGCTGTCTCTAGCCCCGGTGCACGACGGCCCTGACTTAGCGCTTGAGGCCCGAGATATAGAAACACCTAAACAGGAAAATGCTCTAGCCTGATGTATTGTGGGTTGTCATAGTAGTAGTGCTTTGTCTACTGAAAATCCAGAAGAAATATCCACCGGTTCCCAAAAGAAGCTTGGGGAAAGTGTATGTGAAGATGAACACATAACAGGTTCGGGGATAAGGTCGTCCGCTGTTTGCTGAGAACGCCTTCAGCTCAAAGCTGTCATTCAAGAATTTAAATTATGAGACCTAAAACAGACCAAAGCATCAAATCCTTAGATTCATATTTTCAAGTGAAAATCTCCACTCAATCTCCACTCAAGACCTTTCCATGAAACGGTAGAAATGAGTTGAACTACTTCAGTAGGGAACAGAAAAATAAACGCGTTTCTAATTTCTAAATTGTTTCTCAACTTATATATTTGTAAATTCTGTATAAATTGGTTCCCGAGGCCAGCCATAATGTGCCTGCAAACCCCCATGGCGAGTGAACCGTGACATGATGCTGATTCAGGTTTCATAGGAGGGACTGAAGAGAGAGGAGATGGAGAACGTTGATGGTAATAGAAACCGAACACACACAAACACACACAAACTCACACACACGTGATTTATTAGTCGAAAAGACGGCCCAAGTTACCCTCAACAGTGCCGTCAAAAATAGATTTGTCTGGCTGTCCACGCCCGGTTTCCCACTCATTATTATTCAGATGATCAGAGCCACTGCATAGCAGGCTTTTACCAGAGGTGATAAGCACCAACAGAGCATGCATGAAGGCTATGACAAAGTCACAGCCGATGTCCCGGACCAGCCACACAGAGCCTTGCTTCAAACTAAATCCCACTGTTGTGTGGTGTGTTTATACCTGCAATATATCCCTACAGTGCATTCATAAAAGTAATGGCCCTTTACCACGCATAATATGATGGGAAACCATGGGCGGTTGGTTCCTTTGCACATCAAGTACACCTATTAAAGAAGGCAGAGGCTGTGATGGAGAATAAAGAGAAACGGAGGGAGAGAGGGGGAACATGAGGAGCTTTTGCTGCACTGGGGGAAGTGTCCTGAAACAGTCTGCCTCCTGTCCTTCAGGTCTCGGGATATCCACCCAAGCCCTGGACTCATGCCAGGGTACTGCAACTCATATTGCCTCTGCTTCTCCTGCATGCCTGGAGATTACTAATGAATCTGGGATTTAAGGAAGAAGTTCAAGATGGGCTGGCGATCGACCTTGGCCCCCTGGCTCCTGTGTGAGATCAATGACCGATCTTGGAAGCCGATACTCGAAATTGAAAAATGACGGGTGACTTCACATTTGAGTCAGAGAGAATACGAAATAGGGAGAAATAAGCTAGGCCTATTGTAGTGGCTAGGCAGTCCAAACAAGCCACGAGGGACTTAACGTGGGAGAAGACACTGTGACGCGCATAGTTAAAAGAATTCAGTTCCACTTCTTGGTATACGTCCGATCATTTATTCTTTCACTTCATAAACACGTAAGAATTCAGACTGGTACCAGTTACCGAATCTTAAATTGCCGTGCGTGAGTGCGGTCAACAGAAAGTATTCACTCCCAAGCTCACTCTCTCTCTCTGTCAATGCCAAAGAAGTGAACAGGTGAATGCGATCACATATGAACACTACTATTACCGCCTAAGCCCCGGTGAACACACCCACCACCTAAAATGTGAGTGACTGAGCAGTAAGCGCAGTAAGCAATACAAGACCATAGAACATATAGAATACAGCAGACTTACGTATGTGGCTGCCACATTCCGGCCCCTAATTATTCTAACACAATAATTACACAACTGCACATTATGTAACACAAACAAGAAAAAAATAATAAATAAAGAATGTAGTCAAGGTCCGTGTAACAGTGTCAAAGTCAAGGTCTATGAAGTAAAGGGCAGCTGCATGCAGTCGCCGATAGACAATACACTTGGACAGGATTTTCCTTCTAGCCACACTAGCACCAGGGATCCAATATCTTTGAAGCAGGCTAGGCAGCATGTGGTTACGGCCACCATGTCCCACCTCTTGGTGTATGTGCTGAAGAATGATGAAATGTGAAGCTCTTTCGCCAATATGGCAGGATGTTTAGACTCTTCAGGCATAGCTGCTCTATTAAGTCGTCCTCCAACGGTTAGGCAGTCCAAACAAGCCGCGAGGGACTAAACGTGGGACAAGACACTGTGACGCGCATAGCCCCTCGCGGTTTGTTTGGACTGCCTCGGCGCTACACATATTTTGTAGCATGGCTTGACTTGAGTCTTATTCGAGTGGATCCCTCCATACTGCATTGCATTGTGAAATCTATATTTTTCACAATTAGCTGTAATTTGAACATGTTAGAAAGTAGATCATGTGTTATGTGTTCATAATATGGATCATCATTGGACGGTTTCTCTGGGCTAACATTGAATTGCCTAAACAGGGTAAAATCTGTGTGACCCCTAGTACGCCCACATCAGAATAGTTTACAGTCGATAGACTGACCAATATAGCTTTGTTCAAGTGCTTTGGTTATCACTTTAATGTGAAAGGAGAAATTTGAAAGTGGTTTCACACCAAAGACTATTTAGCTCTCAGTGTCAGACCGAAGGGAAAGTGCAACACAGCAGCTTGGAAGGTGTGCTAAATCACAAACACTGTTGCAATATACTAAGTAAATGAGCAGGGTGCTCCCAGACAACTCGTTAATCACTCAGCCTTAAAGCGCTGCTGCTGTAGTTCAACTTCTATCCTAGAGGCTAGAGGGGCTGGCGAGAAACTCAACGGAGCTTTGGGTGGAAATGTCGGATTCAGCAGTCCTACCATGTTATAGCAAAACTTCTGCACAGAGCCTGGGCCGGAAACTAACAAATGCAAGGGGCGGAGTTATTCCTGGTTTCCGGTTCCGTTTCTACCGAAGAAGACTGGATGAAGCTTTCACAAGCGGATTAGTAAGCGGAAGTGTAATTCTAAAGTGGCTTGTCGACAAGGTGTTGATTTGAAACCTTTACAGACACTTCTTTACTGTTCACTACTGCTGGCCAAGATTGTGTTCACCAATTACGCGGTTACATAGCCACGCCACCAGCAACATAGTTTGTTGAAACCAATATGAAGCGAAAGAAAGCGAAACGCCTCGTTGACCCAGATTTGAGCTCGTCTGCCATCAGACTTTTGATATTAATCTAAAGTCTGATTTGTTAGACTAAAAAAATGGTATAGATTGACTGAACAAATTGGCAATAATCATTAGATTGAACTCCTCCAATAAACACACTCCCTTTCAGCCTAATTTAATCTGATAGTTTACCCTTAAAATGTAAATAAAAGATAATATGTATTATTTATAACACAAAATAAAAGAAACTGCAAATATAAACAGAAGCAACGAGGCAGAGGAAACACCCAGCATTAAATACAGTGTTGAGGTTTCTTTTGGCGATTGCACACCAATGCTTTTAACCGCTGCATGTCTGCAATGCAAGTCTTAAAATAGAGCATCCAGTGGTTAACAGAGTTCTACAGAGTTCATACAGAGTGACAACATGTCTGACCAAGGGCCCATCAGACAGATCGTCCATCTCTGGATTATCCGAGGCAGGTACTCTTGCAGCCTTAATCAATTTAGTTCTATCTCCATGTCTGCTCCTCTGGGATACTCCTCTGTCACTGGTTCATGCCCCCACCGCATGATCTCCCATTGTTTTCCAGTCCCCACCATGCTTCTGATTTTCGCTCTGGCTTTACACATTTTGTCCATCTCTGTTCTGCTCTGCGTGTGCATGTGTGTGCATGTGTGTGTCTGGTGCACCCGGGAGCGTAACAAGACCTCTCTGCGGTGGTCCTTCCTGAAATACTGCGTGAGAGGAATCACAACTATGGCTGAGAGGTTTCTCCAGGAGAAGATTGAACCACTCAGACTCCGTCTCAAGGCTGCCCCCCTGACCACCTCACTGGATGTGAAAAGGAAAATGCTGCAAACCGAGCCAACTCAAAGCCACATTTTTCCATCCTACATTCGAGAATAACGTGCTCTGCGTACTGTCATCGTAATTATTCACTTAAAGCAAAGGCATAAACGTCAAAATCTCAGAAAAGTTGTCGACCTAAAGCGTTTTAGCAGGACATTTGAGAAATATCGAAGATGGAAAGTTATATGCATGTCACTCAGCATTGCATATGCGTATATTTACAAATGACACAATCCATCACATCAGTTTCAATTAAATCGCAAAAGACCAGGGCCAAGCATGACATCAAAGCCAGTATGCATATTGACACCGTGCTGTTTCGTCTTCCTTTCGTTATTCGGTAGATTAGTGACGTTTGAGGGAAACCCAACCTGTGCTCCATTTCCATCCATTTCCTTACATGTTGCTTCCACCAATTATCACATCTTCTGTTATGTTAACAAGGCAAAACAGAGCTTTGTTGGTTGACAAAACTATACCCATCTGTCTATCCTCTTTTTTTTTATGTGAATGAATTATGCATGGGGACTAGAACGAAACATTTTCCAATGCGGACGAGTGCCAGTGCCCGCGTGCCCCCCCGGTGGGAGACAGGTAGGGGAGGGCAGGGGGCACCACCGCATCCCCCAGGCCCACTCCATCACACGTGACAGAAGCCATTAGAGCATGGAGGAGCCTTCTGTGGAGCCCTAGGTTGAGGAGAGCCTCCACCTCCATGGAAACATGCAGAAGGAATAGGAGGAGGTCTCCTTTGTATTCCGGGCCTGCAACTCATCGGAACACTCTTCGCCCTCCAACCCGTAATAGCACATGTAGCCTCCCGCTCTATACTTTTCTCATTCCTCACGGGGAAAGGAGAGCCAAGGGGAGGGGGCTTCGATTTAACATCATCCATTTCCCTCCCCCGCTCCTCATCTCTAACATTCAGAGCCTTACCTGCTAGTTCCACTGCAGGACTATGAAAAACCAGAGCCCATGTTAACACTCTAAACCTACTACCATCACCAGACCAGAGCTCAGCCCATGTTGACGCTCTATAACATCACCATACTCTTAGATTACACCTGAGCGCTGACCTTGCACCAGCACCTGCACTATGTGGTGGATATGAGGGATGCAAAGAAGATGACTCAGTGATAACACAACATTACTGTACCTGTATAGCACAGCTGGTTCTGGCTATAAATAAAATAAACAGTATAAACACACACGTTTTCCCCAAGAGCTGACACTGCATGTTGGAGCACATTGTGAAGACTATCCTCAGGGTGGGCTCATAACCCACTGCTAAAAAAATGACCTCACTGTCACAGTCAACCATCTGCTCGCACGCCATCACACACACGTCATAGCGACTCCTCTTTGTCCGGTGATAGTTACAGAGCATCGTGTTTCTGCATTGTACTGCGGGGACTCAAAGGCTTCCATCCAGGCGGTCAAGAGGAGACACTCAATCACGTCTACACTGACTCACGTCAACACTGATTCACCTCAACACGCACAGTTTTGTGCAACAGTGTTTATAAGTCTCCAAGGAGGTCTGAAGTCTCCGGTTTCTCCTCCAGGACAAAGATTGGGGAAGGAGTGTAAACGAATGTGGGGACATCTGTCAACATTCACAAACAGAGATGATGGGTTTTCTGATCTTTTGCTTAAAACAAAAGAGAAAAATGAACAATCAAAATGAAAGACAATATCACAACCCTAATCAAGACCTTCCCAGGGCTAGGTGTTTTAATGTACTCCAAACTTAATGTCACCAGGTTGTCCAAATATTTACTTCACACTACAGCCAACAGATCCGTTTTCTTTATCTTTTTCATTCAAACAATGGAAAAACACACATAGTGGTCACATGGAAACGCCAGGTCCTCTGGAAAAACAATTGAACGCATTGTGTTCAGGAAATGCCCCTGGGAGCACAGTGAAATGCATTTCATTTCTAAATGAGCTCTACTAATTGTACTCTGACTGTAGAATCCCATAACAGAAATAAGCATTAGCAAACGCTGTCGGCAAACTGGCTCTTAAAAAAAACATTGTTTTTCCACATTAAGAGTGGTAGTAATTATCGCTAACAATGTTATACTAGGATGCTCTAACAATTGGTATAAATTGTTACCGAAGGCATATGCTTTAATACACAACAAAAGCTTCTTCTAATAGCTTCAATCAGCAAACATAAAAGCTACATGGGAAAAAATAATAATAATAATCTCTGGTTTCAAAAATCGAGAAGAAAAAATGACATTACCTTGCAAGTCTAGTCAAAAGTTTCTGACAGAATAGAAATCCATTAAATGATTCCACTGCATGGTCCTATAGAAAGGTTCATGTTTATATGTTATTCAGGGGATTTATAAGGTTGGTGTGTGACAACTTAGCTCAATGTTCTATACTAGGGCTGTGTTTAGTCCACTGAAGGAGTAGCGTTAGGCTGTAGGACCTCAATGTGCTATACTAGGGCTGTGTTTAGTCCACTGATGGAGTAGCGTTAGGCTGTAGGAGCTCAATGTTCTATACTAGGGCTGTGTCTAGTCCACTGAAGGAGTAGCGTTAGGCTGTACGAGCTCAATGTTCTACCACAATTGTTTTGTATTTTATTGGATCACTGTTATGAATATCAGTTTGTCCATCTGTGTGCATAGGAGGAGGTTGTATATGTGTTTTCATTAACTTTGTAAGAGCAAGCATATGCCTTTATTCATTTGTCTGCGTGCACGTCAGGTTTTTAAACGGCATCATAACAAACCGATTGAGGGGCAATGCAAGCCTGAGGCAAGGTGTGAAAAGCTATGGGTGTCATTTATCCAGAGCCTTGGCACAAAAACAAAAGCTGGACAACGGCCAATGAAAATCACAAACACTGCCGGCGTGAGTCTGCTCTACAACAGCAGCACAAGATTGTGTACAAGTTCTTGTGAAATGATCTGCAGATGACCCTTGTTCCTGGAGTTTAAGATAGACATGAAGATTAAAATGAGCTTTTCAGGCCCACTGGGTAACATGTAATGAACTTGACCATGATAACGTTTTATATAAATATATATATATATATATATAATATATATAATATATATAATAATATATATTTTTGTTTGGCCTGACAGTAGTAGGGATGAACCTACTGTGGACACTAAAGTACATCTTCACGAAATCTTCAATACTTTTTCCCAAGTAGTATTAAAGACACAACAAATTTCATATCGTAAGTCAATTGACACAGATGAAACAATTCAAAAAATCAGTGGATGTGTCATGCATAAACTCGTAATTAATAACATTATTCTCAGACACTAATTTGATGCATAATCTAACCCATGACATTTAAAACAGTATGCAAATATAACTTCACTGTTCTGAGCATATTGTCATCATTCATAATATCCTTACTTAACAGTAACGGCAATTAAACAAGGGATAGCCAGACAAATGGGTTGAGGTGCCGTCTGGAATAGTCCTGTGGGCACATCCTTTAAAACAGACAGAAGAGCCACCAGGACAGCAACTCATATTTGCTGTTAATTATAAACTATAATAAAACTTGGAGCAGACTCAATCAAAAATGTAATGGACTGAGAGCCACATTGGGATAAGTCCATCTCACCCTTCTTACTGATAAGAATTTAAACTCATTAAGGTGATATCTGGTCCTGTCTGGGCTTTCAACTTCCGTCCTTGAGCGTTACATTATCAAAAAAGATCCAGCTCAACTGTAATCAGCAGGCTGCAGCATATTCCAATTATTAGTTATATGCCTCATTTCTATCTATTTCTTTCTTTAATGAACCATCCTGACCTGCTCTGAATGACATGTGCAACGCACAGAGAATGTCCTGGCAGGCCCGAGCTCAAACCTATGGAGTCCGCTGCTCTCTCTACCAATCTAGTCCCATATTTCATGTGTTAGTGTTCGAGGTAGTAGAAGGTTCTGCTACACTTTGGCTTTCTTTTAAATTCTTAAAATCTATGATTGTTAGTATTGTCATGTACTTAAGCGAAGGAGATACACAGCGAATAAGACAGCAAGCGAGATGAAAACGTAAAACGACAATGGCGGCCCGCTGTCAGTGGGACGGATATAAATACGTCTGATCAGGTTACACACAGCCTTGGGTCGCCGCTGAGATCAAAAGGGGACGGACGTAGCAGCGAGAGACAAAACAAGAGGACGAGGAACCAGGGGCCCTGCCAAATTGAGCAGATGATGACAGTCATCTGTCAATGGCTTCTCCTTTACGTTGCCAGCGGTGAGGCGAAATCACATGTTGCGATATGGAAAACCCTCTTCTGGTTCACATTCCCAATACGAACTGAAATGGCATTTCTTTTTTTCTTTCTCAGGGAAAACCCTAAATTTTAGCATCTTCCCACATAAAGCTGCAGTCTCTGCAGCTGCGACGCAGACGATTCTCTCTTTGTGCCATTCTGTGGTGTTTATGTAGCCCTCGTTCTTTATGGCTGCATATGTTTTCTTCACCTGCGCCATTCATTGTCTTCACCTTAAAACCTTTACTTTGCATTCAAACTTGACTTTTACTTTCCAAATATGTACTGTGTGTGCAGGAATGTGAATCATATCAGAAGCCCCTGACTATTGTTAGAGAAGTGTTGCCAGAAAAGTAATTTAATTTGCTGCCTTATATGCAATTCCCAATGTTCCTCAGCCTCTCCTGCCAAACTAGTGAACCACGGTGGCAAACCATGAAAGACTTCTATAGGCCCGGCTCCCGCTCAGAGACGCAGCCAACCACCAGGCCAAAATGTCTCCGAGACAGTTGGGTCTAAAGTGTGCGTGCGTGTGAGTGAGAGTGAGTGAGTGTGAGAAACACGAACACACAGAGTGAGTGTGTGTGTGTGTGTGTGTGTGTGTACGTTTGTGTGTGTGTACATTTGTGTGTGAGTACGTTTGTGTGTGTGTGTGTGTGTGTGTTAGCAGCTTAGTCAACTCTGCCGTTACTTTGCCTGAAAGCGAAGCGAG
>OMKX01050502.1:0-10315 GCA_900302425.1 Brosme brosme
CTCTAACACACCACCACCACCACGACCACCACCACCACCACTACCACCAACAACACCACCACCACCACCACCCCTAACACCACCACCACCACCAGCACCACCACCACCACCACCACACACACCACCACACACACCACCACCACCACCACCACCACCACCACCAGCACCACCACCACCACCACCACCACCACCAGCAGTATGGGGAGCGATACCGCGGCTAGCAGCCATGGCACATCATCAAACCAAACAGAAACAGAGGCACAGCCACTAGCTCCACAACCCGGCCCGCCGGCCCCCAAACCACCACGCACTGAGGGGCGTGATGCACACCAGGGAGGAGATGGAGGGCATGGAAGAGCTTTAGGAAAAAGGGTTTGCTTATTATTTACCGTATCTGAAAGTAATATTTCCATAATGAAAGTTTTCTGATTTCAGATGACGGTTCCAAATCGGTTGGCTCCCATTTGACCCTGGATGACCTTTTCCACAGACGCTTCCAGGCCCATGACCCTGATGCTAAGTGGATCAGCGGTATGTATCTATTACAGGCATACACACGCACGGTTTGTGCATTACAGGAGTACTAAGGGTTTGTCCTTAGCAAGCACACTCATCAATTGTACATGGGTAGTGTACCAATGTTTGGAACTACTAGCCAAACATTTCTCCCTTTTCTAAGCAAAATAAAATCCTCCTCTGAGGAAAGCCTTCCATGCAGATTTCAGTTAAACTTTAACATCGGTACCCTTTCCATTGGCGGCATCATTTTCTTAAAATTCAGAATCAGCAGACTGCAGCGTTTCTTGTTTTTCACAAAATGAAACTCCATCCCCCAAGCACTGATTGGACATATCATTCCTGCATTTCTGAAGGAGGTTTTTAATGGGCTTGAGGCTAGACTGATCTGCAGAGAGAACCAGAACTTGACCTCTGGAGATCAGGATGGTCTCACAAGGTAGAGGAAAGCTGTGGTTTACAACATGTGTAGCAAATGCAGAGCTCAGAAAACAAGAATTCACAGCAACTGTACACTTTGAGTGCACAAGTCTCCTTTCCGAAGTCTCCAGCAAAAGCTGATGGAAAAAAAAACATCTTTTGTCTCAGATGATCCTATTTAATCGCCTTTAAACCTCTCTCTGAAGCAACTGCTCTCTGTATCGCTTTTCATCAATAACGTTTCTGTACGGGGATCAAGAACAAAGCCCTCCTTTTCAGATTTCTAGAACAAAGGACAAATACAAAAGTAATATTGACACAGGCTGATACCCAGTGTGTTTAATCTTCACAAAACAGATGATTGTTCAAATGAGGCTGTTCCTGATTGTTTTTGTTGGTTTCTGATGTTTGGCTGTTTTGGCTGAAGGTGTTTGTTGATGTGTTATGCTAAGCAGAGAGCCGGTGGGCGCTAAGCGGTGGGGGTCATTTGAAACTTTGGCAAAACAAATCTAGTTGTAGAGAAGAGGCAAATTTATGCACCGTTTACACTTTCCTAAAACTTGAATTGACTGAAAGTATTCATGTACAAAGAGACATCTTAGCAATAACTATTTCTTTTTTTTTTAAGAGAAACATAGAACATATTGTATCATGTTTTTCTGTAGAAATTACAAATATTGATTATTGTTTTTTTTAAAAATAACATTAAATCACTCATGAAATATAAATGAAATCATTTATGGGACAAATAAGTTTATGATGCTTTGACGCTCTGAGATTGTGCACATGTGCACGTAAGATATGCACATCTAGGAATACCTCGGCCCGTTGTGTGAAGGTTTTAAATACAATCTGCATTTAAAGCGTATGTCACCTCCAAGTACAATATGCAAGATTTGCAATTTCCAGCTAGCTCCGGTAACTAAAGAAAACCACAATCTGCTCCTTACCCTCCCTCTCCTAGTGTCTTCAAACCCCCACCACCCTCAGGAAAGCGAGGCTTGCTAAAAAAAGCTTTACATGAGTTTTGTCCACGCTGCTGCAGAGTCGGAGCATCTTATGCTAGGTCCCGGCCTACTTAAAGTTATTCTATACGATATGTTTTTCACATTTCAGACACATTTCTTTTGCATATTGTACTTTCAATAAGAGATATTTGTGAAATGGATATAATGGGAGTGGCCTACCTATACTTTCAATGTGATCTAGGCCATAGATATATAAACATATACGCCGCATTGAATGCTTCAACCCATGCTGTGATAAGTCAACATTCTTATTTAATCATACTATGTATTATTATAATATAATTTTATTATATAAACCCTTGAATAAAAACGACTCATTGAAATCAGTGGAGAAATGTAAATGTAAATGTCCAGAAAAGCCCAGCTCCCCGTGGTGTATAGCAGGCTGACGTCGACGTTCGGTCTAAAGGCCAATGGAGCGTCTGTGATCTAGGCCTCAGATGAGCTAACAGTGATACCAAAGGAACATTTATATTTCATGTGTCTCAAGCCTGAAGCACGCTTTTTAACGTTTTTTAATGGGTGCATCTAAAATAGACTTCAGTCCTATACGAAGCGAGCAAAAAAAGACTTAAAAGATTTGCGCTCTTTGTGCTTTGGGCTTAAGTCTGACTTTGTGTTCCACTTTAATACCAGGACTAACCCTTGGCTCCAGACTGCCTGGCTTTAGAAATCCCCCCCCTGCTGTGCCTCTCTAATGGCCACCAGAGCAACAGTCCTCCAGTGATATCAGCAAAGCTTTCTTATATACTTCTTGGATACTTGAACATCAGAAGAGAGGGTCCAGTGAACAAGGTTTCTGTGGAGGGAAGTTCACAGGACGATTGGAACTTGGTACTGCTGAGAATAAAGTTTGGTTTTAAAAAAAACATGTAAAAGTACAACTTCCTCAAAAGCAGGTCAGAAGGAAGCAATGACAGAATATAGAATGGAAGAAAGAAAGACAGAATATATATATAGAAAAATGTAACATCAACTTGGCAGTGTGGGAATACATTGGAACCTGAATGCCTGACTCGTATAAAACCACGTTTCGGACCTCAATGTTATGTTGCCCTGTCACCAATTTGCTCTTAAGCCTTTTGTAATTTGCTTGGGATTACATTGATGTCAGCTACTATAATAAAGATGCCTAAACCGTGACTCTCAAACTAGGGGGACTGAGGGCCTCAGGTAGCTGTAATGTAGCTTCACTAAATGTAAGATTGATCTCCCATGCATGTCATCTAGTTTAAGAGATCCACAGAGATATCTATAAATTGGCGTTTGCCTGTGTTACCCAGATTCCGTTGTTTAATTCCAAATTCATCATTGTGCGTCGAGTAGGGGAGTATGCTTTAAGTAAGATACAGCTAGTCAAATACAGTTATCAGTTCTAAAACATAAATGTGTCTCTAGACAAAACACATACATACAAGGGCACTACAATAACCTGGAACAACTCAAATTGTGTCATCGAGTATTGAGGCACGGACTGTGTGGAGAATTATCATAACATCATAGGTGAATGATGTAAAAATGACTTTTAAAAGCTGTGTGAGCTATTACATCAAACCGATGTTACAGTCTTATATCGTGGTGCCGAAATAAATGGGCTGCGTGTCCAAACTAATTATTAGACAAGAAAATAAGACAGACCTTTGGTCACAAATGTGTCAATAAAACCCTCCAACACCAAACCTACAAAACGACCAACAGCAGCCGTCTATCAGACACCCTGGTGCCAGAGCCGTGCACCGCCTTCTGGTTCACCGGGACACCAAACGGATGCATTTCTGGAACAACCCGGCAGCTCCGGCAGCCGCTCTGCTCCCGGCCAGCCCCGGAGACGCCCGCTTAATGGAAGCACGCGGGCGCCGTTTGTTTGAACACCTGCTCAGACAACAAACCCTCAACCTTTTCACTTTCACCGTGCCGCACGCTCACCTGACGCGGGCCGACAGCTGCTCCGAGCGCCGGCGCCGGTCCATCATCTGCAGGCGACGTGGTGCTCGGAGAAACACGGCGGCTCTGAGTTATGAAGGACAGCGGCGAGCTGGAGGAACACCATAACAGCATCTTCATCATCAGGGCTCTGCTGATTGAATGATGCGGAACAATGAAGATACACAAGACTCACAATATAGATTCATAATATAATCATATTGTGGTATTTATATTGTATTTTAATGTATGTATTTTTAATGTATATGTATATTTAATGGATGTATTCAACATTTTAAATATGTACGGAATAAATTAAATTGAAAAAGAATTAACTCATAACAAGGATATTATATATATGTTCCTCATCTTATAGTTAATACATTCATGCATATATACATACATGTAGAATTGATACAGATTAATGTATTTTTGTTACACTTATATTGAAACTGTTCCAGCCTGGTGGCCTGACATTGATATAGTGACAGCTTATTCATTGACATTTCCATAAAAAGGGGATCTAAAAACGATTTTTCACCTGTCAAACACATTGATGAAATCCTGTTCCCCTTGGACTGTAGCATGGCCCGGGATTCGATTATTAGTTATTGCCATTTCTGCTGTCAGACGCTCCATTTCTGACATTTGAAGTGTGAAACTGAACATTGAGTTCAGTTGGGACAGATCCCACGGAAATTAGTTTTTCTCGTATTTACAGGGACTAAAACTGGCCCCCATCTTTATATCTGAATGTACCGCTGACATGATGGCATTTGTCTCAGCACCTTTTGGTCTGAAACGTTAGCTCTGGCTGGCTGTGGATGTCGGCTGCCTTTGCCTTGCGATGCTTCCTCATATTGAACTATTGCTTATCTATTTTCAGCACAGGGCCGATTACCATCTGCTTTGCAAAATAGTGATATTCATGAAGATTTTGGTTCAGAAAACTAGTCTGCTTATACATCCTCAGTACATTCCTCATTTGCTATGCATTGTTTTAGTGGTTTATTCTTTTCTCTATTTCATTTGCCAAAAAGAAAGACAAACTTTATGCCCTGGTGAGAAGAGAAAGAGTGGACCAGAGTGCAGTTTGCTGTGTTTTACCAACACATGGTTGAGTGGGGACGTACACCGCACTGCTCGTCAAACTATCCGGGTTCTATGCGGGCGGACAGGGATATATGAGGGGGCAGAAGAGAGAGGGGTCTTGCTGCCCCACCCTGTGGCCGAGCCGTCCACCGTTACGCACTTAAGAGCACAGCAGCCCAGCGCTGCCATGAACCCTACACTGGTTATGTTCATGTGTACCTTTATAAAACCCTGACTAGATTGACCAGTTTGTACATGTCACATGTAAAACTAGAGAAAAGAAGATGCTTGACCTACTTTATGCCTACGTCATGGACTCATGGCCTCCTGAGGAGAGCAAATTAATGAAACTAATTATTTTATAGGATGAAGCCTGTTACCTCAGGGAGCTGGGGACGGTGTCTGGGTGGTGTTCCTCCATCACTCCTATAGCTCCTATAGGAGGCTGCATCACAGCAGACATCCTCCTCCTATAGCTCCTATAGGAGGCTGCATCACAGCAGACATCCTCCTATAGCTCCTATAGGAGGCTGCATCACAGCAGACATCCTCCTATAGCTCCTATAGGAGGCTGCATCACAGCAGACATCCTCCTCCATAGCTCCTATAGGAGGCTGCATCACAGCAGACATCCTCCTATAGCTCCTATAGGAGGCTGCATCACAGCAGACATCCTCCTCCATAGCTCCTATAGGAGGCTGCATCACAGCAGACATCCTCCTCCATAGCAGTCTGAGCCTCAAGCCAATGTTTACCTGCACTGTGGGACGTGAATATAGGTTGGTGTCGATAACATAACGTGCAGTTGTATTGCAACAGTCTTGTTTTTCGATACCAACTCTCTCCGAAAGAGTGATAGCCCACATTTAGTCATGGAACAGGGAAACAACCTCAAAAACAAAAAACATAGTAGTATTAAATAATGCACACCCACTTGTCCCCCTCGTCGGCAAGCTGCCGTTCGCTACACTTTTTTAAACACCACCCTCCTGCTAGCCCGGGCACACAAGCACTGCATCGCGTCACGTCGCGTAGCCTTGCCTCGGGCGGTAAGGACGCGCTCCCGCTCTAATCAAGCAGAGCTGCTACTCTGAGTCAGATGCCATCTTAATGTGCTTTGCTCAGTACTTATAAGGCCAAACTGAGCAAAGCATATTAAGATCGTTATTCATGTACAACAACTTCCTAACTTACTATCAATTAGCAGTAATTAGGAGGTTATTGAGGGAAAACTCGTAGTTAACAGCATAGTAGTTCATGCAGAATAAGGCATTAATAAGTGCTTTATAATGACTGATAAAGAGCCAATATGCTACTAATATGCATGCCAATAAGCAGCTAGTTAATGTTTAATATGTGTACCTTAGTATAAAGTGTTACCATATCTTTGTTCTAATTCAATCTAGATTCTTTCTTTTCTTTTAATTCATTGATTTATTTATTTCCTTCCGTCTCTTTTTCTCTAACTGTGCTGTTGTGGAAACCTGATTTAAATGGATTTAATTAATGAAGTATTTACTTAGTTATTGCTTCTTATTCATCCTTTGTTTCAGATGAGGAGTTCATCTTTCAGAGCTGGGACGGCAGCGTGTTCAAAGCCAACGCACAACACAACCAAACCCAACTGCTCCTGAAGAACACAACTTTTGTGAGTCCTTCAGTCATCAGAATACTTTCTGCAGAATGGCACCTTTGACATTTGAAGACTTTGCCTTCAAAGTCAGTTCCCTGGCAGACTGAGTAAACACCTGTCAATGTATTGAGTGAGCTGGGAACTGCTTCAAATTACAAATTGCAATTGATGTTTCATACCAACAAAACATTTCACTGTTGCAGCAACGAGACATATTATAATATTTTTGGAAGTATGGAAATCTGGGTCATGGTGTTATGCTGACTTATCACCTTTTTATGTTAATGTAAATAACTTTGATATTATATGATGTTCAATTCATGTAGTCCAACATGGACAACTTCCAAGCTTCAAACCGATTGGCTTTTCTTTTTTTCCTTTTCCCCATCTCTCCCTCCAGGCTACGTTCAAGGCCTCCCGGTTTGCCCTTTCTCCAGACCTCAACTACGTTCTCCTCGGCTATGATATAAAGCAGGTAAGAAGAAGCAGTGCATGCTGGGAGTTGGCCCCAGGCTTTCTTAAGATGGGGGTTGACCATGGCTGTATAATGAGGTTGACGGTTTGAAAAACAACAAATATGATGTATTTATTGCATCTCGATATGATGCAGGCATTTAATTTAATTTAATTGTTACTGTTGTTCTTTGGTTCTGCTTCAGTTCATATTACAGCTTTGACATTTAAGAAAACAACACTTGGGACAATAATATCATACTACTGGATGGGTCAACACAAAAGAAAGAACAAGCTACTCTGAGAGGTTACGATGCACAGTGTGTCTGGGATCCAGCTGTTTGGGCTGCCAAAGGTCAATGTGTGAGGGAACGTCCAATGAGGACTCAGCAGAGGTCACATGACATCACACCTGTCTCCATCACACATGACATCACACCTCTTGTCCCCAGGAGATGAGGCGTTTTTATCAAAAGTTACGTATGAACGTGAATTTGAGAAATATGGAAGTCATTAAGGAGCAGGTATGGCTTAGGCATCTTGCTCAAGGACGCCCACGGGTGTACATCCAACAACCTTCAGCTGAATTGTGTGATCCCAATGTTTTCATCTTATTTATTTTGGTGTATTCTATTTGTTGAGGGCTTTTATCTTCATGGTCACCCTTCTCCTTTCATCTATTTGTCGAAATTCATGGCCTTTCTTTTTTATTTTAATCTATTTGTTATGACCCCTTAAAATGGGGGTGCTGCGTATTGAAATGTAGGGTATACATCCTGACATCCAGAGCACTGTAGCTGAGAACAACAAGGTCCTTCTGCTCTGGTATTAGGGCAGGTAAACATCACCAATCACCAGCCGTCCTTCAAGGGCTCCTGGGGACTGGTGGAGTAGAAAGGCCTGTTTAATGATTCTGCTGAGAGGGGTCTGCTAATTGCAGACCCCCTTGACTTTAGACCTGCCATGAATTCTACTCAAAATGAATTGTACCAGTAGAGAAAAAGTGTCGTTTATTTTTTCTTTTTGCAATTAAAACACAACCACTCAGTGACAGATAGCTCTTGAGAGGCTCTTGAGAGATAAATATTTAAATGGCTGAATGCCGGTGTCCGTGTAATCTGTGCTCTCATGCACAGTTAAAGGAAATCAACCAATTTGTCGGCTTTTAACATTCATATTTTAAGTGTTTCACTCTCTGTTTTAATACAGTGATTCTAATCATGAAAGTTCAACTGCTTTTTTTAAAGGTCAAAACCCTCTAGATAAGTATAATATAAAGGCCTATATCTTGTCTTTATCGTCGGACACCTGTAAAAAATGCAGCCACTTCTTTGACCTTTATCTTTTTAGATAAGGTAACTATGACAACGGTGTCTAAGGCCCAAGTGTTTTGAATCTCTCTTCATAGCTTGAATTGAAAGCGGTTGTGAGAATCGCAATGCAAAGACAGATGTTTTCTCCCTCTGAACAGCTGGACTTGTATGGAGTGATCTTGAGAAGCGTTGTCAACCCCCTCCGGAGCGGGGGGGTGCTACATTCAAGCTAGCTTGATTTGTGATAGTTGGTGTCTTGGACCGTATCCCTTAGACAGTAAGCGGGGATCTCTCCTAACCCTAACCCTAGCCCTAGCCCTAACCCTCTCCTAACCCTAACCCTAACCCTAACCCTAACCCTAGCCCCTACGTCTGAACAGTCCAGGAAGGTTGTGAGTCCGTTGTGCCTTTTATGGAAACATACAGCTCAATCCCCAAGTCCAGGCTGCAGGTGTTCTAGAGCAACATGTCTAACCCCTACCTGCTCTGTAATGAGATGATTCGGATGAAAGCATCTGCTAAACCTGTACAATGATGGACAAGGTTCCTTTCCCCTCATAATGACTAAACAAGTCCCCCCACAAACACACAGACTCACAGGCTCAGTAAATGACCAATCTCTACAATTAGAAATGGGCTTTCTTTGCAAGTCACAGATACTGATTTATTTATTGTTTGTAATGAATTATGGAGATGTTCTTCTGTGATAAACTGTAGTGGAAGTCACTCCCGTTTTGCTCATCCATGCAAAGGCTTTCCACAATGGTCTGAAAGTAAAGTGAAAAGAAAGTACAAACTTTAATCATTTTCATAAGGACATAATTAAGTCATTATAACTAGCAAAACACTTTTCAACACATGTTTACCATGCTTTTAAATGTAAAAAATATTTTTAAATTTTTTGGTTTTACATCAAACATCCTAAAAATGACTTCAGTCTCACGCAACATATCCCAAAAATGTGAATATTTAAATTTAGCAGACGAATAATTAGTCATGTCAGATACATTTCATGACGGCGCAGGTAGGGGTTGGGACATCTTGCTCAAGGATGGCTTCAGGTAGGCTGCGGGCACTCGGGGATCAAACCCAGAATCCTTTCTGCTTGGAGTCAAACCCTGTTGCCACACCACTCCTCCTCTCCTAGCCCTGCGTACACGGCAGGGCAGCGTCCACAGCAGCAGCCTCTGTGTATCTCAGGACAGAGGTGGTGGTGGTGGTGAACCTGGCCTGCAGCCTCTCAGGTGATGGTCTAAAGATAGAGCTGAGCAGAAGAAGACTTGGCTCAAAACAAACACAAACGAGCTCATTATTCAGAGCTTGGAGGAGGAGGCTGGTTTCTGTAAAGGACCGCCGTCACGCCGCTCCCCTGAGCCATCACACCTTTTGGCCGGTGAGGATGTTAAAGTCATGTAAGTCAAAAATAGGTCTAGACTGCTTCCTTCATTTCCGTGAGCAGTGATTTGTTGTTCAGGTTGCCGTTCACAGGCCGGTCCACATTTCCATGACCTTGAATCAGTCGTAGCGGGGGTATAAGTCCACTTGCAAAGTATTTGGTGTCATGACATCATTCTAAATCAGTGGCTGTCAGTCACTTTCTGTGCGGAGGCTGCTGCTGCAGTTGTAATAATGTGTTGGCTGATTGGAAGACACAATGTACTGAGATCTACTGTGGACTCATTCAGATGTCCAGGCCGGTCTGTTCTACCACACTGCTTCATTTAATTGGACATTAATCATAAATAAAACAGAATGTCAGCGGTTGACGTTGAGGCTCAGTTCAAACTGGCTCCAGACCTGAAGCACACATTAGCCAGAGAGGCTTTCAGTGACCATCAGAAGGGGCCAACGCCCACTCATTTCACATCACACGCACGCCTCCCATTGCTGCAGTGCAACAATGATTTGCGGGGGTCATGTCCGGACACGGCGGGACC
>OMKX01050515.1:5045-24611 GCA_900302425.1 Brosme brosme
GCAGAAGGCAAGAGGTGAAATCGCCACCTGGTGGTCAAAGGTTTCACATTTATTAGAAATAAAAATTGAAAAACAACGAAGACTGATAGTTTAGATTATAATTTGGTAGTTTGAATATTTTCACACACACACACACACACACACACACGCATTACAACGGTTGTGTAAAAAGTAAACAAATAACTCGAAAATACTTTATAAATCTCTTCCTACAATGAAAAGGTAAGATGAGACACTGGAAATCGAGGGTAACGTTACATTATTAGTACCAAAATGAACTGATTATTATGTCAAAAGCTATTACTTTAATAAAGATAATTCTAAATATGAACAACTGTTTACATCAAATTAACTGGAATAGCCTAGCATATATATTTTTTGAATGCACCTAAAGACATGCTTGATATCTAAAGTAAATATTTTTTAAGAAAATTTGACTTTATTTCAGTTAAGACAGTGTCACGTGTGGGCATTATATTACAGTTAACTTCCGGTGTCATGGGTCAAAGGGTGCAGAATGATACTCGCTGCTGATTGGCTGACTGTCAATGTTATGAGAATCCATTGGCTAGCATCACATACGCCTTGGCTCAACTCGACTCCAACACAACGCACTACAAGGTCAGAAATGTAAATGTAGTACAGTCCTAAGTTACTTTAAAAACAAATGCATATTTAGTGGCACGACTCAATGTTATGCCCATCGATTTTCAACCCAAATAATTGTACCGACCACATTTCAAATCACCCTAACACTCCCTTATGTTACACAAGTTATGCTATCCTTGTGTAACATTAGACTTTCACTGTGCTGATTGCAAATACTATTGTTGCATGCACATGTACGAGTTCAACTTCTAGATATATCTTGTATATCAAGGTGTTGCCGAAGGAATGTCATTGTATGCGGTAGTCGTTAAATTACTATTTACTGCATTCACATCCATCTACGAGTTGTCTTGTACAGGACTGGCCCCATGTGTGACACAGACTGAGTATGATGAGTTTTGTCTCTCCCACGAGGCTAGGGCAGAACAGATATCCACCAACAATAACCAATTTGAGCTTATATAAAGTACAGTTTCCCCGCAATCGATGACTTTATCATGCACAGTTGATATGCCATTTCTTTAATCAAGCTCCACCTCCATGTTTATTAACTGACCACTGTCTCTCATTGACGAAACGGACTCCTCGTCTTTGTCGTACAGGTGTTCCCTGCGTAGTCACCCGGGCGGCACAGAGCATGTTGACCGCACAGAAGGCATGCGCGGCGTTGGCTGCAAGACGGCTCCTCGGCGCGTCTGCCTCCTCAACATCCTCCCCTATCACCTGCCAGTTTCACACCGCCTCCCCACGCCGTGAGCAGGTGGAGCTAAATCCCAAATGGGCCAAATTGGCCAAGAAACAGCTCAAGGGGAAGGACCCAGAGGACCTTATCTGGCGCACGCCAGAGGGCCTTAACGTCAAGCCCGTCTACACCAAGGCGGATTCCAACGCATCCGCAGATGAACTGCCTGGCGTGTTTCCGTACACTAGGGGTCCCTATCCCACCATGTACACCTCCAGGCCGTGGACTATCAGGCAGTATGCTGGCTTCAGCACCGTGGAAGAGAGCAATAAGTTCTACAGAGATAACATAAAAGGTGAGACTATACACTCGAGAAAACGCTAATGAATACTAAAGTTTCAAGGGTTGAGTTGTTCATTGACATAGAAAAATGTTTTCACTGAAATCCACTTTGGAGAAAAAAAACATTCAAAATGACTAAATAATAAGTAGTTGAAAGAAAATGTACAACCAAGGGGGGAAAAAAGCAAACAAATAAGTGCAAAATAAAACGATAAATCAGAGCCATTGTATACCACCTGCTTGATGAGGGAAGTTATATGGATTTGGGGACAAGTCATCAAGGCATTTTGTCCTCAGATTACATGTCAAGCCCGGAATTGATTGTATGAAAGCTTTGCACAATGGGGTTAAACAACTTGTGCGTCAGAGATGTTGTCTGCAGAAACAAGTCATTACTTAATTGACTGTAATGTACAGGTTAATGGGAGTTGGGCTATTTTTACTTGTGTGACACTGTAATTCAGCATTTTGACTGTTAATATTTGCACTGGGCTATAGTGAACAGTTCGGACACAAATATGGGAGCGTTATCCCATACTATGGACCGTGTCAATAAAAGGCAAAAAAAATTAGCCTTATTTGACTTGATTGCAAAAACAGGAAATCAAATGGGATTAAGGGAGACATGGTTTACCCGTAACCAGCCAGCATATCCCAAGTATATTGAGTGATTGTGAATAATGATTGTCAGTTTTACATGTCGTTTTTCATTTGATCTAATCATAATGCCCGCCTCCTAATTCCCCCCACGTCCATTCCCCTCCTTCCTGCCCTCACAGCCGGCCAGCAGGGGCTGTCGGTGGCCTTCGACCTCCCCACCCACCGCGGCTACGACTCAGACAACCCGCGCGTCCACGGCGACGTGGGCATGGCGGGCGTGGCCATCGACACGGTGGAGGACGTCAAGCTGCTGTTCGACGGCATCCCCCTGGAGAAGATGTCCGTCTCCATGACGATGAACGGGGCGGTGATCCCCGTGCTGGCCATGTTCATCGTGACGGGCGAGGAGCAGGGCGTGGACAAGGCCAAGCTGACCGGCACCATCCAGAACGACATCCTGAAGGAGTTCATGGTGCGCAACACCTACATCTTCCCCCCGGAGCCCTCCATGCACGCCATCGCCGACATCTTCGCGTACACGTCCAAGGTATCCGTCGCCGTCGACCGTCGTCCTTGTTCTCTGAAGGAGCCTTTCACCCCTCGCTCCTTGTTTGGTGGAAGGCCTCTCCGGGGATCGTTTCCAAACTCTGTAGGGTGTCAAGCCATCGAACCGCGGGGAACTTAAACGCTGGGTCTCTCATCCCTCTGTTACGACTGCCTTGTGGGAACCTTGACGTGAAATGTCCACTTTCCACCTCAGCGGACAAAAATGTTAAATCAACGTAAAAAATACTTTGGAAGGGATAATTTGATGAAATAAACCAAGGCGACACAAATCACAAAGCTAAGCTGAGCACATATCTTGTTTACTGAGATGGAGGTGGCAGCTGGTCTGTTGTCACTGGCCATATACTCCAAATGTCGCTGGTAACCGCATCAACAGAAACATACACGCAATCAAACACTATAACCACCATCATATTTACCCCACAAATGACACATGGCACTTAAACATTATCACACAATATTATTATTATTAATAATAAATACTATTATTATTTTATAATAAATTATTATTAATATTAATATATAATATATATATATATATATATTATGTAATATATATATTATTTATAATATTATATATATATGTTGGTGTGTGGTGAGGGTAAGGGTAAGCCTGTGTGTGAGGATGCTATGCAGGGGTTGTGTTGTTGGGCTGTGCTTGTGTCAGAGGGTAGCCTGTTTATTAGGAGGGGTCCCAGGCTACTAGTTGGCCTTTGTGTGTGAGGGCTCCTATGTTACTGTGTGGCCTGTGTGTGTGGGGGTGGTGGTCAGGAGAGAGAGAGACGAAGGCCTATGGAGGTCATTGTGCTTGTGTTAATACCCATACAAGGATTTCTATGATCCATGAAGCACGAAATTGATTGGATGACTTTATCGATTGGTTTTTTTATTTTCCCCAACAGCACATGCCCAAATTCAACTCCATCTCCATCAGCGGGTACCATTTGCAGGAGGCGGGAGCCGACGCCATTCTGGAGGTGGCCTATACTATCGCCAATGGCCTGGAGTACTGCCGCACGGGACTCAAAGCCGGCCTCACCATCGACGAGTTTGCCCCCAGGTACAGGGCGGTGATTGGGGATTGGTGTAAATGTCCAATGCAGGGTGGCGCTTTGTGTGTGTTTGTGCGCATGTGTGTATGGGGGAGGATTGCACTGCTCACGATTCACGAAAGTCTTGGGCCGCTGTCTTTGTACGGAAAACCATGAATCGGTTTCCGATAAACGCAATCGTTTTTAGATGGGATTCGTCAGATGCTCACCGTTTCGTGTGCGTTGTCAGTCAAAAATAAAACATAAGAAGTGTTATGTGAAAAGTGGTGAAGTATTCACATCGATACCGAAACCTGGACGAAATAATTTTCTATGGTCCCCATTAAACACGTCACCACCTACATAGGGGCCAGTTGTCTTCCAACTGTCAACTGCAGTTGCAGACCCCAACGAAGGTCACTCGCACAGAGAATTCCCTGTCGTTTTCTTTGACTCATTTTTACATCTCCTCCCAGCATTTCAATGTGCAGTCCTGCACTGTGGTTGTTAGTAACTTCCCATTATTGAATTGGAAAGATGGAGTGCTCTTGCGCTCTGGTGTTTCGTCCATTAGGCATAATGCACCACGATATGACATTGCACAGACATGCTATTATTGATATAATAGAGATTTGTTCTCGTCGGTACAAGCTACTCTTTTGCCGAGGATTTGACCTGTAGTGAGTTAGAGAGAAAGAAAAAAGCCATTAGTGCTGCCCATTCTTCGTCTCCTTGTATTCAGGGGTGTAAGATTGATTGTAATCTGCCGTCTACTTGCGAGATGAGTCTGCTGCCCGTCTACATCAGACCCATTCCACCTTTAGCCCCTGCCCAGCAACCTCAACAAGTCACCTCTTTGTTACCGTGTCACTTTCCCCATAATAACTCCTCTTGTCTGCCAATTTTTCTTTCAATTCCTTTTTCTTCCCAATTGCCAAGATAGCAATGTTCTCGTCTTTCATCAACATTGCGTTACAAACCTGTGTCGGCCATGTAGTCCACAACTCAATCAATTGTAGTGACCTCCTTCGTGACTTCACCTGGATGGAAAATGTTCTCAACTCTAAAAGACCTGTCCCTCAGGTGCTAGGCAGTCGAGCACACTATGCTATGAATATAACTGTCGAGGTTGGGTCTTATAGAGGGCATTCTAATTATCAACCTTTGTATAAATTATCTGCTTAAGGCCCCAGCTTACCTCAAATTATCGTAATCTTTTAGTGCCGTAACTGTGAACTTTAACGGCATAATAGAACATCAGTTAAATTTGAATTGGAAATTTAGAGGTTTGAGCAGTCCCTCATGAATAGACCTTTTAGGTTTGCGTTACAGGTGTTACAGTAGGTTGCATGGATGGGGTGTGCCTGCCTGATGCACTACAAGATTGTCCGTTCAGCCAAGAAATGTTTCATGACACAGGGGAAATATGACTCATGCCTACCGGTCTTTAGATTTTTCAATAGCGTATTTTGTGGCAACAGACTACAGTATAAAGCAAACTGACATGCATGTAGCTTTCTGAAATTTTAACATCCATTAACATCCCCCCTTTACCATTTAGGAATTATCACTTTTGGTCGAAAGCGTACAAAAGTCAAAACAGATCTACTCTTGCCCGCTTGACATTTGTTGGCCAATTTAAACCTTACCCCAAGTTGGGCTGTTGTCTCATTAGCAAATTCAAACGGAGATGGAACGGGTCAAACACCGCTCACCATCTGCACGCGTGCGTGTGACCCGCAGGCTGTCGTTCTTCTGGGGCATCGGCATGAACTTCTACATGGAGATCGCCAAGCTGAGGGCAGCCAGGCGTCTCTGGTCCACGCTGATCCAGGAGCAGTTCCAGCCCAGCAACCCCAAGTCCCTCCTCCTCCGCACGCACTGCCAGACCTCCGGTTGGTCCCTCACGGAGCAGGTGATCCCACTCAGACTCATTGATCATACGCAAGCTGAACCTCGCGGGCAGAACCCCATCTATGCACCTGCTTGGACAGCAATGTTTATTATTATTGTATATGTCACCTTTAAGATTGGTGGACCACCGACAGTTAAATACTAATCAAGTTTGTAAGTGACTAGGGGTATTGACTAAGTAAAACAAGACGTTGTGCTGAATTTGCTGTTCGGTGTTTATTCATAGTCAGTAAATGCATAGCGGTATACATTTCAATACATTTAGGTCATTACGTAAGGGATAATGTACAGTGGTGAGCCAGGCACACATTTTCGAGAAAATGTCCAGCTCGTTGAACATTCTCCCGCTTATAACACGGCTACTTACTAAAGACATCAATAATTTGACACGAAATTATAACAACAAAAAAGGATTTTATTGATTCAAAAGCAATGATTTTATTGTTTGAAAAATAATGATGTTGTTTGAAAAATAATGATGTTATTGTTTTAAAAATAATGATTTTATTATTTTAAAAATAATGATTTTATTGCTTCGGCAATAAAAGATGTGTTCTGCATCCGTTCGGTTTGTCTTGAGGGAGAGTGGTCATTTGAGGAAGAGACGATTGTAGACCCTTTTCACAGAGGAGACATCGTAGGGAAAACCCCGGGGGGCACTCATAACACTTAGGGGTCTGCTGGTAAACCTTTATGTACCAGGGCACGGGGTAGTGGACTAAACTAGTGAAGATAACACACATTACCATGGACCGTTTTCTCTGACCTTTAATAGCAGTGTAGCCGGTGTTATCCGTGTCAAAGCACCTGTAATGGTCAAGGTACGTTATCGTCACTAGTTTAGTCTACTACCCTTGCACTGGTAATGTTGTTGAAAGTACAACAATTAAACTCTAACAAGGAATGAGATCAGAAAACAAATAATGTAGGGTTTAAGACTTTTATTTAGAACTTTAAAGGGGTGATATTATGATTATGATATTATGATATGAGTGTGATTTGCCATTACAAATCTGCCTTTTCCTGTGTTTTAGTGACATCACAAATGAGAGTGTCCACCTAGATGTATGCTGGATAGATCAGTCTACAAGCCTACCAAGTGGACTGCAGCAAATGTTGCTTACCTATCCGTCAGATATCTAGGTGGACACTCCCACTTGTGATGTCGCTAAAGCACAGGAAAAGGCAGATTTTCAGACGTCTTGTAATGGCTTATCACACTCACACCTGGTGGCATAATATCACCCCTTTAAGAAAGAAATACAACAGCCAAGCTGGTCCGCAGAACACCTGCTTTTCCCAGCTTCGGCACAACGTTTCTATTGTCTTGCTCCGTGATTCCTGCCATAAGCTCCGAGCCACGGTTGTTATCAAACAACGCCCATACAAGGCTTCAACATCAACCAACTCCCGTTGTTTTAGTTATGTTCATGGTCGTCAAGCACAAGTTGGTTTGCTACGAATTGGTGGATACCCTTTCACAGTTTCCCTCATCCTCTAACCTTGCCTCTCTTACCCTTTCACTTTTGTGGATACCCTTTCCATTCCTTTCACAACATTTTCTATCTATTATGTTGTCTCGACCCACAATGGAATTCTTGACCTCGGGAATTCTATTGTGTAAGGGAATATTAGTACATACCGGTGGCCCGGATGACAAGAGCCTCATCAGGAGGCTCACCTAACACTGTGTTTCCGCGCTTATCTCATTCATACAGCATAGAAGGCAAGATAATTAGTATAATCCTTCTAAGGGTATGTCAAATTCTCCCACAGTACATAAAAGTTGCGGATCCATAATTAGTGTTTTAACATCTCTCTTAAAAGGGTCTGTTGGTGTGTTACTGTATCTGTCTGTAGCTCTTTTTTTTTTAAATTTGTTTATTGATTTATTTTGTGGCACTTTCAGCAGGCTGATCCATTATTCAATTCAGATATTTGCAAGAAATGTGACGTGATACATTTGTCTTTGTCTATCATTCCATCTGATCGATCCATATATTCGACTTTATTACGTGTCACATCTCATATTTGATGTATTCATTTATTATTGTTTTATTTATCGATCGCTACTTTCCTTCCGCCTAAGCCCTCTTGTCACCGCAGAACATGAAGTCATTACGTTTTTTTCCTTTCTTTCTTTTTATTTATCTTTTAAAGCCACTTTACAAATTCAGTTCACGTTGATGGTGATGGTGCTGATGCTGATGAGGATACCCTTTATTGTCCAGGACCCGTACAACAACGTGGTGAGGACCGTGATCGAGGCCATGGCCGCCGTGTTCGGCGGCACCCAGTCCCTGCACACCAACTCGTTCGACGAGGCGCTGGGCCTGCCCACCGTGAAGAGCGCCCGCATCGCCCGTAACACCCAGATCATCATCCAGGAGGAGTCGGGCATCCCCAAGGTGGCGGACCCCTGGGGGGGCTCCCACATGATGGAGGCCCTCACCGACGACGTCTACGCCACCGCCCTCACGGTGGGTTTTCCCGGTGGAGGAGGGGTTTGACTCTCAGTGGGGAGGTTCTTGGTTTCGAACCCCGATGGCCGCAGCGTATCTGTTTGCGTCCTCGAGCGAGATGACCTATGATGACCCTGCTCGTTAAACACACATGTGGTTAACGAGCAGGGTCATCATAGGTCATCTCGCTCCAGGACGCAAACAGATATGCTGCGGCCATCGGGGTTCGAAACCAAGAATAAGACAACCAAAACCGTTTTTGTTTTAAACGTGATCATTTGTCTTATATGATCGGCAACATAGTAATATATACAATTTTATCACTGTGACTGAAATAACCCAATTCTAAATCTGCAATTTAGAAGGGGTAAAAACCTATGTTTTTGCCATTCTCCCCAAAACACAATGTGAACGTTCCACTCCTCTGCAAACACAGGTGGCGTTGTTTTCGTGATGCCTGAGCAGTGATTTATTTAATGCCCATGTCCGGGTTAGGCTTCCCGGACGCTTATAGTATAAGGCCATGGTGTGTGTGGATGGTGAAGCTCCGACTGAGCAGCGTTTTATTCAATGTCCGAGGGTTAGGCTTCCTGGACACCTATAGTTAAACGATACGGTGTGTGGCGCACTTCATATACAACATCGCTGATTATAACATATACAACGACTAACGTACTAAATATGCATTACTAAGTTGGTGTTACCATGGGGATAGCACGCCCCCCTCTTTCCTAACACTCGCATCCCATAATGCATAGTGTTCAATTTCAGCGGAAACAGTGGGTTCACAGGCTCTTTCAATCCAAAAGAATAATAAATGGTAAAAAGGCGAGGGAAGAGTGGTTTGTTCCTTTTATGTATGGCGGATCATCGCAGCACAGAAAACCCTTGAAGGAGGGATATAGGGAAAGCAGAGAGAGCGGGAGACGCAGCGCAATCACTGGTTTGATCCTATAGCCGGAAGCAAACCTCAAGAACATCTGAACCGTGGAACAATTTCAAGTGAGGATGTTCCTACACCACTCTAGCTCAGGCGCACTTTTCTATCTTGTCTTAGAAACTCGTTCGGCATCGTTGTAAAATCGCACTTCATTTTACTCCTTGGTCAAGCCTCTTTGCGCTCTCCAGAGACCCAAACAAATGGACTTGGTTTGCTGAGGGGCGCTTCAGCTAGGCCTGGCCAGCAGGCAGGGAAGGATGTAGCGTGGCGGTGCGCTGGTGATTTTATATACAGCAGTGTTTCCCCCTTAGATTTTTTCCAGCGGTGGTGCTGAGGTGTGCGATGCACCATGTTGATGTGCACGTGAACAGTGCTGATGTGCGCATACACACACTGCTGATTGTGTGCGTAACCAGAGTGTTGATGAGTGCAGCGTTGATCCCCACCGTCTAGGTTTCATAACGCCCTTTCATAATACCTGTTTTACACACCAAGTACGTATGCTACTTTCTATTATCTCACTTGTTGTGTTACGCTTTCTCTTTATGCTTCCTGCATTTAGTCTGAGGCCATTCATGAGCTAATGCTATTCCACCTACAGAATTATGCATTTGTTATTCTTCTACAGCTCTTTTCTTTTTCTTTTTATTTGCAAGAGCAGACAATTGTGACGAGAGTATTTATAAAAATGTACATATTTGCTCTTTGGTAGACATGAAGAAAAATATATATATTTTTTTACATATTGCTCAGCTCTTTTCTTTTTTCTTTTTTAACTGTGTTTATTTTTTTTTGCAGAAGCAGACAATTGTGAGGAGAGCATTTATAAGAAGTTACATATTTGCTCTTTTGTAGACATTACATGAAAAAAATATATGTATTTTTTTACGTATTTCTCAATACCAAAAACTGCGTACAAATACTGACACCCAAAAAATAAAAAGAACACAAAATAAATCAATCAGTCAACTCATAGTGAACCGTGTCAGTGATAGACACCGAAAGTCAGCGTTATAGAATATCACCCACACCCCAACAAACACAATATTGATATCCCTCCAAACCGCAAAAGGGGCCTCAATCAGGAACGAGAGGGAAATGTATCCTCTGGATGATTTGGAAGAATGGATCCCATAATATCCCAAATTTGTTGGAGCAGCCTCTTAATGAAAGCAAATTTTTTTCCAATTTAAGAAAATAAAGGATATCTCTTATCCAGTGTGTATGAGAGGGAGATACAGTTGACTTCCAACGGGTCACGATTAGTCTTCTAGCCAGTAGGATGACAAAAGCTAAGATATCTTTCTTGGATGTAGGGAGGGAAGGCAATGAGGGGGAGACCCCAAACAGTGCACTGAGAGCATTTGGTTCAACGTTTCCCCAATTATCTCAGATAGGGTATCAAAACTCTCTGTCCAATAATTATGTAGGGATGGGCAAAGCCAGATCATGTGTTTGAGGTTTGCAGGAGAATGCCGACACCCATCACAGGCTGGTGATACGCCATCATAAATCTTAGCCAACCGAGCCTTTGTGTAGTAGGTACGGTGTACCAATTTACATTGAATAAGACCATGTCTTGCACAGATTGAGGACCCATGCACACGTTTCAGAATCTCCGCCCATACTTCTGGTATGACCTCCCCTAGATCCGATTAGTTTGGTTATAGATAAATGAAATTGAGCCTTTCAGAGTTGGGATTGGTGTCAGGAAACCATCTAAAATTGAATCATTAGGTGGGTTAGGAAACATGGGGAATGTGTTACGGACAAAGCTAGGGACCTGTAAATCGCAGCTCTTTTCTGTGTGGTTTATGAATGAGCGTCTCTGTTTTTTCTGTGTAGTTTATTCAGGAAATCGAGGAAATGGGAGGCATGGCCAAAGCTGTCGCAGAGGGAATTCCTAAACTACGCATCGAGGAATGTGCCGCGCGCAAGCAGGCTCGCATTGATTCAGGTATTCATCGACCAACCACAATAAAAGACTCATTGTAAGAGATGTGCAAAGGCATATATTCTTTATTCTTTATTTATTTATATGATAGATATATATTATTTTATGCATCTATCATCATATCAAACCTGGTGTTCGGCAGTTCTAAACAACGTTCATAATTTATAGTATCTGTCAAATGTGTTTTTATACTGACGTTGTTCATGTGGCTTCAATATATTTACCATTCAACCTGTCCCCCTTCATCTATCTCTAATATAGTCTCCATATCCGATAGATTTCCCTTAATCCCCTTTTCGCCCCCCCTTTTTTTTTTTAACCATTATGCTTTTCTTAATGAGACGGAATATCACTCTGGCATGGTCTGCCTTAAGCCCAACTGAATCCCAGTTAAGCTTAAGGAGAGAAAAAACAACTAGGGGTTGAAGTGTGCTTTGGGAGACAGCTTAGCACAGGGATCATTGGCATCACAGAGCTAATTTCGCCTGAATGCACAACAATGCATGCATTACTCAACATGTTTTAGGATGCTTCTACAGGGAAAAGAACACCGTAATTGGTTCACCATGGAGCACCCGCAAATACAGCTTTTAGAGAGCAATAGATATAGTCCTAGCAGTATGTTGTTGATGGAGATGTCCTTTTGTTCAGAGAGAAGCCCTTTTACCTGACATACTCACTGACTCACTACTCAGGACTCAGGGTCGCAATCCTAACCTCTCCAGGGATGGAGCGAACCAAGGTCATTTCTGATAAGTCTTACAAGCCAAGTAAATGGTCAAAAGTTTTGTTCTTTTCAACCAAAGGGAGAAAAAAAAATTCTAACAACAAATGGAGAGTCTTCAGATTTCTCTGGGAAACGGATCTATAGGGAAAGTGAAGCTGACGTCTCACCATGTGGATCGCTACGGTGAACCACTCAATGTTGAGCCGGATAGATCTTCACATTCCCTATTGTGAGCGCTTTGTAACTACAGCTCTCCAGCCCCTGCGTTTGAAACCAGCTCCTCCTTAATAACGCGCAGGAGCTTTAGGGGGCAGAACCAGCAAAAGACTCGCTGACCCCTCTGTTGAAAGAGCAGGAGTTCCTGTCCTCATCTGCAGTCATTGGCTTCAGCCAAACACTTTGCACTCGCAAGCAAACAGTGCATCCTCAGATAAGTCCCCTCCTTTTGTTGGTCCAGCTAGATTCCGAGATCACTTCCCTGATTTCCTTGCTCCGCATCATTGGGTGATTGGAATGTGTGCGTTTCCATGGCAGCGCGCAAAGCCCCCATCCCCCAGGGAGTCGGGGGATAGCTGGAGAAGGAGCCAGTGTTAAGGCCTGGGTTATGAAACCAATAAAACCGGTCCAATATGTACTTTTATAATCTTTTGACCTGCCAGAGTGGAAAAATCCCCGGCCAAGCAATTTACCTTTTTCATACGCAGTCATCGCAGGGCAAACGCAGGTGTCGCTCATAACACTAATTATGGGTCTACTTGTGCTACTTTCATGTAGCAGGGCACATGGCGCATGGTCAGTGTGGGATATCTTTCCTAGTTTAGTCTAGACCCTTGACTAGTGAAAAGGATCCAATATGCCAGCCTTCAATTAGCAGGTGACAGATGGTCATTTCGGACGATGGAGATTGCTGAAGCGACATAACGGCTGCTATTTCTTAATGGGCTGCCGTGATATTCGTTATACGGACATTAGCCACATCCAATTGATTCCACTATAGAAGAGTGGAAAGTGTTGTTTTGCAGAAGACGGAGACGGTTACTGGCGGTTACTGAAGACAGTTGCTGGCCCTCAATTACTTTTTATTTCTTATTTTCTTTCAGCTTGTACTTTGTTTTCTTTTACATGTTATTTTAGGGCTGTGCGATAAACACTTTAGCCCTCGTCTTCATTATATTTACTAATTACAAATTTGTTTGTACAAATTGAATCGCAAATTACTGATTGTGTTCTGTCATTCAGCAAATATTTTTTTCTCCAGCAAGTGGCACCCTTACTATGTCTCATTAACCTTAGGTTAATATGAAGGATACACATCAGAATGATTCTTATTTCTATAAATGCCTTTATTCTTAAATTAACTGTTCTTTTTTCTTCTATCTTGGTTTGCGTTGCCCTGTGATTTTAATGTGGGTTTTCAAAATAAAAGATCCACAGGTTGATCACCACCCCAATCATAATTCTAATTTTACAATGGGTTACATGTCCTCTCCTCGGCAAATCTGATTAGTTCTTCAACGGAAACCAAAAAACAATCCTTGACTATGTGGATTGCGGTTGTGTTGCTGCATCTCAACTGTAAATGGCTGATGTCTTATGCCTCGAATTTACCTTACCAGCTGTGTGCCCTTGAACATAAACATCATGCCATAACTACTGTTAAAGTATGGCTTCGTGAAGATACACAAACTCATGTGGAACTGATTGAAACCACAGAATAGGAATTAATTTTCCTTGCAATTACTGCTTCTGCATTTCATTGTATTCCACTAAAACAAATTATAAGCTTCATTCAGACAGAAAGCTTTTCGGGCTTCAGAACATCACTAATGGATGAGGAGCAAGAGATGCAGTCCTTACCAGGCATTGTCTTTCGATTTGTTCGGTATAAAAAATAGTGGATGCTTTTAACCTAAGTGCAAACTGTCATAGCAGGAAAGGGAGTGATCAGCACCCCTACCTGAGGAGTGCTCGTGGCTTCCTCTAACGAATCAGCTTCCCTCCTCTTCATCGTGGATGGTGTGTGCACTGGGTGCACGTCTCTCGAATGCGTTGTCGATCGATTTGAAGCTCCGTGCAGACAAGCATAAAGTGAACACTAAAATCACAGATCGATTGGACTTTGTTGATTTTACAGATTCGAATTATTACCGCTAATAAGTGTCCTGATTGAAGTCTTGTACAGAAAGGTGCTGCAATGTAAGCTGCTGAGTGAAGGAGTTGTCTTCAATTCTTACATGCACTTCTACACAGCGCCGCACCATCACCACACATTTGGATGTGTGAGTCTTTACAATTCAATCACATTTTCCCACACTTTTTTTTGTCGTTAAAAAAAAACATTCAGAGCGAATATTTATTCTTAGCCAATTTTGTAACAGCGACGTTGGTCAGCCCTGGATGTTTTTTTAATCTACACATCCAAATTTTGAAATGCAAAAATTTCCGTTATGAAAATTACAGAATTTAAATGCTGATGTGCGCGGGCGAAGAAAGGTGTTCGTGTGATCACTGATTCCAGGAGGGCTGTGATGCATTCCAATATAAATAGTTTAATACAATGGTGCTAATGGAACTAATAAATAGATTGTGAGCGCACCATGTGCAAAGCCTCATTGACATAAATGTTTGCGCGCAAACACAATTTTCAGTCCGCAATTCGTAGCCATCCCATTGTCTGGGTTTCATAATACGTTGGATTCTGTTCTCCACGATCAAACAGTCTGAGCGCGTCTGTGTTGCGTCAACGGTTATCCAACCTGATGTCTGTCTTGTCTCTTCACCGTTTCACCATTCTTGTGTGTTTCTGATAGGCACGGAGGTCATCGTCGGCGTCAACAAGTATCGTCTGGAGAAGGAGGAGACGGTGGAGGTGCTGTCCATCGACAACACGACGGTCCGCCAGAAACAGGTGGACAAGCTCAAGAAGGCGAGTGGGCCCCTCACAGACGGGACAGATACGATCATATGCTCGATTAGATTTGATTAGATTCAACCTTGTCATTGTGCAGAGTACAAGTACAGAGACAACGAAATGCAGTTAGCGTCTAACCAGAGGTGCAAAAGAGCAGTAAGGTGCTAGAGAGTATGAACAGTATAGACCGGTATAGTTAAGTATGGAGTATAGTATACATTAAGGATATATACAGGACATTATATGAGCAGTGTATAGTCAGTATGAACAGTATAGACAGGTATATACAGTTAAAGGACACTTCACCGATTCAGAACCGGAATTCTATCATTATAAAATCACTTTTGTAATATAACATTCTTTTTTAATATATTTTTTTTAACCCAGTCTTCCCTTGGCCCAGCTTTCCTGATCTAATTTTCTCCTGAGATGACGTCAAACGCATCATTTGACGCGTCAAACGCATCATTTGACGTGTCAAACGCATCATTTGACGTGTCAAACGCGTCATTTGACGTCATCTCAGGAGAAAATTAGATCGGTGAAGTGTCCCTTTAATAAGTTATATAATAAGAGTAGTGCAATGTCCAGGGGGGGTGGGGGTTCAGTCCCTGGGGGAAGGAGTGTGCATGTGGGGGGTTGGTGTGTGGAGGGCCTGTAGCGCCTCCTGGAGGGGAGGAGGGGAAGCGTTGGGCAGCTTTCACCGTCCTCTGCAGTGCTTTCCGGTCAGCGACGGAGCAGTGGCCATACCATACTGTGACACTGTTGGTAAGGACGCTCTCGATGGTGCAGCGGTAGAAGTTCACCAGAATCTGACGAGACAGATGGACCTTCTTTAGTCTCCTCAGGAAGAAGAGATGCTGGTGAGCCTTCTTGATCAGGGTTGAGGTGTTGAGGGTCCATGAGAGGTCCTCCGAGAGGTGAACACCCAGAAACTTGAAGCTGGTGACACGCTCCACCTCCGTCCCGTTGATACGGATGGGTGTGTGTGTGTGTGCCACCTTTAGACTTCCTGTAGTCCACGATGAGCTCTTTGGTCTTCCTGTTGTTGAGATCCAGGTTGTTGTCGGCGCACCACGCTGTTAGGTGCTGGACCTCCTGATCGTTGTTGTTGATGAGACCAATCACCGTTGTGTCGTCTGCAAACTTAACAATGGTGTTTGAGCCACGTACCTGTGTGCAGTCGTAGGTGAAGAGGGAGTTAAGGAGAGGGCTCAGCACGCAGCCCTGTGGAACGCCGATGTTTAGGCTGAGGGTTGAGGAGGTGTGGTTATCTAACCTAACAGACTGCGGTCTGTTGGTTAGGAAGTCCAGTATCCAGTTGCAGAGGGAGGTGTTGATGCCCAGGGGTTAAGTTTGGTGATCAGTTTGAAGGGGACGATGGTGTTGAACGCTGAACTGAAGTCGATGAACAGCGTTCTCACATAGGTGTTACTGTTGTCAAGGCGGGAGAGGGCGGAGTGTAGTGTAGTGCCGTGGAGACGGCATCCTCCGTACTCCTGATCTGGCGGTAGGCGAACTGGAAGGGGTCCAGCGTGGGTGGTAAACAGGTTTTCAGGTGAGCCAGGACCAGCCTCTCGAAGCACTTCATGACGATGGGGGTGAGTGCACCTGGTCGAAGGTCATTAAGGCTCGCTGCAGTGGAGTGTTTTCGCACCGGCACGATGGAGGTGATGGTGCCTCTGCTTTGAATAGTAAACAATGTTGATGCATTTGCTAAGTGAACAATTTGGCTGCATACAATTGGATTGTTGTTCAATATCACACAGCAAATGCCACCAATTATGGTCTGGCAAATTGAACCTCCTAATATTCAATCTCCTGTAGAAGAGTTCTTAAAGGTGCTGTGGGTTACAGATAAGAGCTGTCCTTTGAGTATAATTTGTTAATAATGCCTCAGCTACACATCGACTATTACTGAGTGAATTGCGCAGACCTGACTCTGTATGACACGATTTCGATTTTAGACCACTCCCTGCTCCTTTCTGACCAATCAGGGCGTTAATACCCTGATTGGTTTGTGAAATCTATCTTGCGAGACCATCTTGCGAGACCTACATCTAGAAAAGTAGTCAGCCCTTTTGATTCAACGGAAAAGGCATTTAAACGCGTCCGCCCGGCCCTCTCTGTCGATCCCTGCTACTCTCGAAGGTAACAGAGCAAAAGAACCGTCACTATAATGGCTCTCATCTCAGCTGTTGCCATGGTAAATAATGGCAGAAGCCACAATGATTGACACATTCTGCTTGGGCTGCACTTGTGAGTAGATGATATTCGACTGGGATAAAGGTGACACACACACACTCACTCACTCACTCACTCACTCACTCACATACACTAGGGCTGCACAAATAATAGCATGAATCAAAATCGCTATTTTGACCTCTGCTAATCATGAGTTGCAATTTATTATATAAAAAAAAAAAAGAATACACACACACACAGGGTATGATGAACGAGAAACCCCTTCTTCATTGACGTGATCAGCCGGGTCATGCCAAATGCCTTCCACTGAAAGCCTTTTAGTGTATGCAAATTAACACACACTGCCCAAAATAGAGTTTGGCCTCAAGCTGGGGTTCCATCCATTTTCAAAAGACTAATGACATACTGGGCCACGTCTGAGCTGTGAGAGAGAGTATTTTGAACTGGAACAATTGTGTGCTTGTGTATTCCTCAAGTACTGTACTAGCCTTTGTGTCTCATTCCCAATCGTTTTTCCCTTTTAATTATATTAAAGGAGTCCTCTCAATCGTGAGATTTATTTCATTGACATGAATTTGAATTTTAAAGGTAATCTGCGAAACACAGTTTAGTTATGCATACGCTTGGATTACTTTTGACCTTCATATTTTTACACATTGCCTGCACATTCCCATATTAATATGCCCGATGATTGCTACACTTTCTGTGTATCTGTGGAGGAACATTATCTGCAATTCTGACTCATTCCATTGTGCACCCATCTTTTTTTACAAGTGGCAGTAATGTATGCGACGTCTTCACCTTCTCTTTGTGGAATGTCAGGTGGCCTGTTCTGTGAAAGCCCGTGTGAATAGGGCCGACCACCGCCGTTGAAGGAAATCCACATAAATGCCATTCAGAAGGTGTGGATCACGCCCTCCGCTACCTTAAGACCGTCACAGAAGGATTTCAATATCAAATGAAACCTTAGCGGTCTGGGCCTTATTCACCTAGCAACCATCCAACGCCCAGCAAGATGGCTGCTGAATCAAGCACATAGCTCATTCCATGCATCCAAATGTAATGCAGTGAGCTTCATGTTAAAAGGATACAGCATTCAATGGCTGGTTTTGAAATAAATAATTTAATAACGATGGGGTTTACAAATAGGAAGCTGCATGACATGACAAAGTATTACTTACAATGAAGATAATTGTAATTCTGACCACCCATTTCCTATAACTGCTAATACACTGAATTGTTTCTGACACCCTATGTAGAACTGCAAGTGAAAGATAATTCTCTCTCTCTCTCTCTCTCTCTCCTCTCCCCTCCCCTCCCCTCCCCTCCCCTCCTCTCTCGCTCTCGCTCTCGCTCTCTCTCTCTGACGCAGGTGAGAGAAACCAGAGACAGTGTGGAGGCCAAGAGGTGCCTGTCTGCCATCGAGGCATGCGCCCGCACCAGAGAGGGCAATCTTCTGGGCCTGGCGGTGGATGCAGCCCGGGCCAGGTACACCAGACAGTAGCCCGTTGCCCTCAGTAGTCCGTCATCATGCCTCCATTTTGTTTCTTGTGAGGCATTTGCTGCTTTTGGAAGGTTTCCCTTCAAATAGTTTACATAGGATTGTTCATATCAGATGTCTTAATGTAAATAACAGTCCAAAAGATGGTTCTTTGACTTTAAATATCGTATGTTGTATATTGTAAATACAATACACGTATTTACACGTACAATACACATATACATGTATTGTGTTGCAACTTGTATTCTTGCCATTTTACTTGCTAGTGGGATATTTAATTTACCAGGGAATATATCATGCGGTCGTTTTGAAACAAGCATGAGGCATTTCCAACAGCCCGTGAACTCGGCGGGTAGCTCTGATAAACGCGAGGAATCACAAAGAGCAGAGCACCGAATAGGCAACAAAAAAAAGTTTTCTCCATCCTAGGTGTTCGGTGGGGGAAATCACGGACGCCATGAAGGCAGTGTTCGGGGAACACAAGGCCAGCACCAGGATGGTGAGCGGGGCCTACCGCAGCGAGTTCGGGGAGCTGGAGGAGATTTCAGTGACCCACAACAGGTGAAAAGCAAAACAAGACACGCAGTCACCTAGCAACCACCAAGACACAGCCACAAGCACGAATCCTTGATGCATTCATGACGGCTACACGCACATTGCGCCTTCTTTGTTCACAGACGGGTTTCTGAACATAGATTGCAAATCAATTATCTTCTGTTATTCATTGATCTTTATTTTTCTTATGAAATTGTTTATAAAAAAAATGTGTAAGGCACATTTTATATTATCTTGAACCCACGTGTTTACGCAGAGTCAAACACAGTCAAAATCTAGAATAAAACTAATATCTTGTGTAAACGGGATTCAATGTGTGACCTGGTGACCGCTGCAGAGTGGTGGAGTTTAAGAAGCACGAGGGGAGGAACCCCCGTCTGCTGGTGGCCAAGATGGGGCAGGACGGACACGACCGAGGGGCAAAGGTCATCGCGACGGGGTTCGCAGACCTGGGCTTCGACGTGGACATCGGACCGCTGTTTCAGGTCAGGTCCCGTGGTGATGCCGTGTATTTCTTTCGGTGCTTGGAACTGGAAAATCAAGTGTCGCCCCCCCCCCCCCCCAAA
>OMKX01050561.1:0-11523 GCA_900302425.1 Brosme brosme
CTTCCCTGCCACACACACACACACACACACACACATCTGTGTAAGATCAGTGACACTTTTCTACAGGTATTTTTTGTTTGCTTGTGCATTTACTGTACCTGTCATCGAGGTATTGAACACTCACGGCATGACAGAACTTTGTTACAATGTATCTAAAGTATCTCCAGTGGAGGGGACCTAGGATGCTTTCATTTACAACTCCTCCTTAAAGACATCAAAGGGTCTCCGGGAGTGAGAGTCCAGCTGGCCTGGTGGTGTGAGGTTTTCTCTCCTCTCGCTATCTCTCCCTCCAAAGGATTTTGTTTGTGTAGAGGATGTTTACTGATCCCAGGAGAGACAAACAGCGTCCTTTTTTTGTTTGTAGGCGCCCCCACCTCAAACAGAGGCCTGTGAGGTTTTTTTTCTTCTTCTGCTGTTCGTACACGAGAAAGACAGCCCGAGAGCAGGACGCGAGAGGAGGATGTGTCATGTTGTTGTCCAATGTTTACCTTGTCCCCCTTTCTTTTCAACACTTCTACACCGTTCCCCGTATGCGACGAAACACGATGATAGCGCAGGGTAGAATACAACTGGCTTCACTCTTTGGTTCATAATTAGGATAAGCCTTCTAATAATCGATCAGTCTCAGAGGCCATGGTCGTAAAAATCAGTATGGTGGAGGTCAAGCGATTTGATTAATTTGTCGTGAAATAAACATCACTTCAGTTTGGTTTTTGCTATTCCTTATAGTATCAAGAATATTGACTAGATAACTGTTGTAGACCTATTTTAAGTATCTAAAATGTAGTGATATCTCTGTAAATTGATTTAATTCACGTTGGTACCCACAAGGGGTCACTCTTGTTGGACATACAAATGTTTATATAAAAAAACAAGTATTATTCCCCATTTTGAGAAGAATACTGTAAATTGATAAGCTGCTATTTAATATTTTATTATAATGGCTCCAATGTCTAACAGCTGTTACATGATAGAGAAACTGGAATCATTGTATTCGTTTTTTAAGGTGTTTTATTTTAACAGATCAATGATCTTGATTCATGTGTGTTCATGTTGTTTTCTCTGAGCAATGTGCCAGTGGAAATTAGTTCTATAGTAAAATGTACTAAAAGCTAAATGTAGTCATCCCCATCTGTTTGACCGTACGAGTTTAATATCTACAAGTACAAAAAAAAGTATAAAAACACAATTATTATCAACATGGTTTAGATAAAAGTGGTGATAAATCACTTAATTGTCCAGATTTGCACTATGTATTGGCCCCAGCAGTTGTGGCGTTTCCTTACACATCTATAAATCATGGTGGAGCGTTAACAACACTGTAGTTTTATAGCACGCACACTTCCCTTGCACCCTGCAGGGGGCACGGTGCTTTTACATTGTCACTGAGTTTCAAATGTATTGAAGTCAGAAGGAAGTTTAATTTGACATAACGAGTGGCTTATCAAGACATTCGTAGGCCTATAAATTAGAGTGGTGTCGATGGTTTCATCACTCGCAATTGTGTAATTATTGTCGATGTCTCTGCTGAATTCCACTGGACAATCAAGAAAATAATAGTTGTGACGTCGTGGTCGTGTCTTTATTACAATTAGGCTACATTGAATATGCTAGGATTTATCAGTGGTCTTTATTTAAATAAGGTCACGGCCATATTAGTCGTAATAAATAATAATTTGATTAGGATCTAGGCCTATTAGCAGTTTTTAAACTACCGTTCATTTAAGTCTAGAAATGTTAATTTATATCCCTGTTATGCGATGTTTCATTTGCTACTTTAATTCGTATAAATGTTTGCAAGTTAACGTGTGTTATTCTATTTGTAATAATGAAAAATCACTTATAATAACTAATATATCGTAACTTATATAACTCGTGGCTGTGATCACTCCAAGACAGAGCACTACAACACCTGCGCGGACTTCCTGTAAGGAGCGTCAGACCTGGTGTGTTTGTTTTTCCAAACTGGGAATATCGCCCAGCTCACGCCTGTCGGATGGACTACAACAGGGGCGGTGTACCATAATAACTTTTACGCCACTGAATCAAAACAGACGTTGGCCAAGAGATCGTCGAGAATCATCAATGTAAGTACCATTATTTAATGAAACAATGTTTTTTTTCGCTTACTCTTTTACCGTGTTCGACTTCCGGAAAAGAACAACCTTTACAGGTATGGCGAGTTTCGGTATCGGTGAGCAACTGTGAATGTGAAAACGTAATGTTTGAACACTTGATCCGTTCCCCGTGATACATTGGTTTATGTTGCTGTTATGAAATCGACGGGTTCACACCAGAATCGTGTCCTTTTACCGCTCAACGTGTAACCTCGTTCCCAATGTACTGAAGGTGATCCTTGTTCTAGGGAAGACCAGCCACGAGTGGCCCATCATCGCTGCCGTCCCTGAATCGTACTTTTATGACCTCTTCTATCAGTGGCGTATGTCACACCAGTGTAGCGATAAGGAACGAGCTGACTGTCACCGGCTGACAGTGGGTAGCATACGGTGAATTATTTATGATTCTGGCGACCGCACAATTAATTAGCCGTCAGAGGCGGAAGGGGGTCTTTGGTGTTCCCCTTAACTACAGGATTATAATCAGTCAGGATGTAATGAGAAATATGATATGTTTTAGAAATGGATGAATTTGAAACATTAAATAGTGTAATAACAAGGTTTTCGGATAAAGTTAACTATCCTCTGTAAGGACAATAACATTTGTAGGATCTTTTTGGGAAACATAATTCAATTAATGTAGGATAATATTTTTTTTATATAATACTATGATTTTATTATTTTGGCAATAATATAATCCGAATACTTGCATCAGATATGGAGGAAATACATACCATTCGATAAAGTGGTTTAATATCATGAGTCTATTATGACATTCAGTGTAACACCTATTTAAGTATGCTTATTGTGCAGTACTATAAACATATATACACATAGACCAACATACAAGCAGATTATAGGTCTAATATTTGTCAGAAAGACAAATAGATACAGAATATTATAAGCAGTTACCCTGGTTGGAATATTGTCTTCCAAGACTTTTCATCAGAGTTTACAAATAGTGTTTGTACAGGTTCACGGTTCATCATCCGTTATGCATAACTGCATAACGGAAGTTCACAATAAGTCAAAAATAATGATGATGTATTGTTGTCATTATCATTAGTATTAAGGATAATATAATAAATATTGGAAATGGATACGTTAAGAGGGATGGTGATGAACACATTTGACCATTAATGTGTACTGTTTGTGTTCTTTTCCGAAGCGTTTGGAAGTTTATTTAATTGTTTTGTAAGTAAAGGCAGAAACAGGCTGACAGTCTGGGTAGACATGATGAAAAATCGATAACAGTCTCACCAGTGAAAGTCAGCAGCTGACCTGTGTTCACTAGGTCAGGACACACATGTGACTCCCTCATATCTACCATCTGAACCAGTGACTAGGCTCAGCTAGGGGGGAACACCACCTCTGGTAATCCTCTGAGACCACAGGACATCTTAAGACTTCTACCCGGAAAGCTTAGAAAGTCACATGATCGAAAGATATTTGTTTTCAAATATGGTTAGGAATATTGAGCAATGAGCACATTTTCCAGTCAGCTCTTGTTATTAAAAAAAACGAAGCCATTCCAATGTCAGAACGTTTAGACTTTTAGAGACATTGATAACACGATATCATTTCTTACAGTTGGTTCCCTTTCTAATAGGTTTGAACCTTTTGGCACATTTGTGCTAGTATGTGTAAAAAATGGCAGTTTATTACAGTTTCAAGTTACTAACATTAGCCCAAAACATTGCAATGAATCCAGTACATTTCATAAGTAGCAGGTAGAGGCTAGACAGTTATTTCAAATGCATGTTATTAAGGTGAAGGCAGGGATTGGGCATCTTGCTCAAGGATTTCTACAGGTAGACTGCAGACCTTGGGGGTCGAACCCAGTGCCTTTTTGGCTGGGAGGCGAACACCCTAGCCACCACATTATCCTGCCCCCTTTTTGTTTTCCCTCCTTGTGAGTGAGACAGTGAGCAACTGTATTGCTACAGTGTGATGAAAACCACCCCCTATGTATGAGCAATAGCTTCTATACTCGCAAATTTGTCTGTGGGATCAATATGGTTCTGTGATCTGTGTTTTCAGTCAACAATGGATGTCAAATGAAACCAAAGGTGGGCGTCTTATGATATCTGCTCTCGCTAGGTCGGACTACGTAACAGACAAACATTGTGGCATGTGGTTGTTTCTTTGAGGATGCCAGCAGTAAGAAAAACATGTAATTACACAGCCATGTCCTTTTTAAAGGTAATGTGAACTCTGGAGAACCATTGTGATCGAACTCTGAGCTGCCCTATTTGTACGATGGTGTTGGAATGACACCTTGGCCTAAAGCAGCTTCCTGCTTGGACACACTGGTTTATCTATCTTCTTCGGAGTCACTGACCGTTGCCATCCATAAGTCTCTAGAGAATCAGAGAAGCACGTGCCTCTGACGAATACATTTCATTGCACTTCATCATGTGTGAAACTCCCCAGGAGATCACAGCCAACTTCAATTAACCTGTAAACATTGTGGTTGGGCGACAACCACAAAGTGCCTGTCATTTTTTGGCCTACCTGAATACCAGTCAACCTATGCCTACTGTTAGTTGTAAGGGCAGGGTTATTTCCATTAGTCAACCAATCTTTTTCTATGCATCATTGCGCATCTGGGTTTAGGGTGCATTGAGACAGCCTCGCCTGGTTTCTCATGTTTTTCTTTCTGCTGGTTCCGTGGCCCCTATCGGTTTCAGGAGTCGGTGTCACCTGAACAATGAGGAAGAAAGGCCTTGAGGACAAAGTCCGACCTGACCCCGCCTTGCCTGCACACATGCATGAGCGCCTACCAAGGCCTGTGTACGTGCAGGAAGACGGCAGGCACTGGGGCCTCTGTCTGATTTGTCGGTCCGACCAACTGCCAATCGGAGCTATTCGGCTCCAATAGTGCAACATCAGCAGTAGGATCTTACCCACTGACATACACAAACATACACATCTAAATTGGGAAACCACCTTCCCTATAGTAATTGACTTAGGCTGAATGCTTCAGACCGCCGTCCCCAGCCAGATCCTGCTCTTGCCCTTGCACACACCACCTATTCTCTCTCTCAATCCAGCCTCTCGCAGTCTCTCTCTCACACCCGGAGACACAATCATTACTGTGATGGTGTACTGGAGAGGTAGGGCTCTGGTTTCATCCAGGCTTCAGTGGCAAAGCAAAGTTGCTGGGTTAGAGCCTGTTGTTTGTGTGACTGGGGCTGCTCAGCGTCATGGCAACATAAATATCATCTGGGCCGCAGTGAGTAGAACAGAGCTTCTTATCATTTATTTTGGGTGAAATATGTCATGCTTTGCTGTTTATTTTTGCTTGATATGCTTCTTAGGAATTGTACGTTTAGTGGTTCAAGTCCTTGCCCGGTGTCGGATTACAGTTTCTGCTGTTACAACACCAAAAAGGTTGACATTTTTTTCATTCATACAGTTGTTGTTGCTGTCAATCTTTGTCTTTCACATGCATCAATTTAATTTCTAACAGATGACTGTGTGTAGATGTTAATTGACCAAGACTTTCCCCCAAAGAATGCAATCATAACTTGGGCTCTCCTTAAGAGAGGGAATTAGGGGAGAATAAGCTGCTCGCAGAGGGACCCAGACCTCTGCTGATTGGATGAGGGGCGGTCATTAGCCGAAAGGATTGGATTGCTGCTGCTGTGTTCCCATGGTCATTGTAGTGGCGTGACTTGTGTTCCTTCACATTAGCACGGTTCAGCTTTAGTCCGTCTCCGTGTTCTCGCCGAGTTACGTTCAGTCTAGCCAAGTGAATGAAACACACAGTGACTGATTTAGCTGAGTTGTGAATTCCCTTTGTCCCTCAGGAAACCTGCTGAGAGGAAACAGCTGTGGCTGGCTGCCGTGTTGCTGCTGCGCGCGGGATTTGTGTCATTTCCTGTGTTGCTGGTGCTGTTTTCAAATGTACAGCCTTCAGCTACAGTCCTCTCTTTTTCCTCTCTCAACAGATGACCATCATCAAGATCTGAAGACAGACACCGGGCTAATAGAGGATACAGGTCTTTAAATTGACTTCTTTCGGGATGTACCCTGGGAGGAACACTAGAAGATACAGAAGAGCCCTTAGGAAATAAGACACCGGATATCCCTGGAGGGACGTTTGGGGGAGAGAGGTGTGCACGTGTTGGAGGAGGAGGAGGATTGCTGAGGCTTTTCTTGTAGAAACAAAGGAAGTTTGGAGCGAGGTCGGTCTGTCAGTTACCATGACGGAGTCCAAGACCGCCGGCAGCGGTAGCCCCGCGGCGGCACTGGCGTGGTCGCGCGTGTGCAAGGAGTGTGGCCAGCAGCACGAGGGCCAGGACAACCACCTGTACGAGTACCAGGACGAGGTGGACGACGAGCTGGTGTGCCACATCTGCCTGCAGCCTTTACTCCGGCCCATGGACACCCCGTGCGGCCACACCTACTGCTTCTTCTGTCTCAGTAACTTTCTGAAGGAGCAGGACTTTTGCCCCGTGGACCGACTGAGGCTGCAGCTGCACCAGTGCCGGCCCTCCAGCCTGCTGGTGAGGAACCTGCTGGACAAGCTGATGGTGCTCTGCCCCCACAACGACGAGTGCCCACAACAGATGCAGCGCTGCGAACTCCAGCCCCACCTGCACAACAGGTGAGCTATGAATGGGGGAGCGGTGGCAGCTGATTTGCAATGTATTATTGTTATGAGCTTTGATTTAATAAATGATTATGTATCTGGCTAGAAATCCAGACAGTCTGGGTAGGCTGGTAGGTTATTCTCTCATTCATACATCTGGGTGGACACTATTTTCTAAATGGCTTGTAATGACGAATCAACAGCTTTGGGGTATTGGTGAGAACGATGTTTCCCAGACATCTGCCACAGGTCTGTGTTCTTGCCTGTTTGATGAGGCCTGTATGGGCACATACACCCGATGAACACGCAGTGGTTACGCCATGAACCATTGCTATCAGGTCAAGTCATGCTTGGCTGTGAAGGGTTTCTTGCTTAGGCTACACAAGATGTTGAGGACAATGTGATTATGGGAACACTATGTGAATTCAACATTATGTTTTGGACAGTTTCTTGCACTATTTTGTATTCAATATTCTTTTGAGCATCTTGGATTTAGTACCAATTCTCCAGTAGCTAGTGAGATTGCTACGTGTGTGAGGTGGCAGCCTGTAAAAACAACTCGATAATGTTAACATCCTTTTGGAATGCTAAATAAATAGCAATAGCACAGTTATACTATCCTGTGGTGGAAATTCTTTGAACTGTATTGACAACGTAACTCAGAATAAATTCACAACAAATAATAGTTTATTGTCAAAATAGTATAAAAGAAAAGATGTCTCTGCGCAGAGAGGCCACTCAGCACGACCAGCACTAAAATGCTGATGCGCTGAAGTGAGCCCCGAATAGTGGGCACACTCCAGTGTTAAAGCAGGAAAACGTCCTTGAGGGCACAGACTGCAGACAGGGATGCCACTACTCCTTTCGGCCATCTCAGGAATGTAGCACGTGATATTGCTGCGTCTGAGTCAGCCAAGGCTGTCTCAGTTCCCCTCAAGAGCGATAAGCGTGGTGCAAACAGTGAAATGGTCACTATAGTTAATAACTATGGGGTCTCAGTATCTTTAGTGTCTTGCGAACAACATGTATTATGGAAATTTCCATTACAATCCTCAGTGTTTCTTCCAAAGACCTTTTTAAGTTGTGGCATTAGGATAATGGCATTAGGATAATTAGGATAATGCTACAAGCAAATGTCCTGTTTACTTGAACTCACTCTAAACTGTGATGGACATATCCTGCAATTTCTCTCCATGACATCTCACGACAATGGCTATCTGCCAAGGTGTCACCACCATGCCTCCATGTTATTTTTCCGACAATGCTGGCTGTGGAGCCTAAGTATCCTGGTGGTGGTCGTGGTGTGAGCCACTGTGAGTGAATGTTTTGCTGGGATGAACCTCTGCCCTGCTGCGCACCTCCAGCATAATGTTTAAACAAACAAGAAGCAACGTCCTTGGGTTCAGGAATAAACAGCAGTAGTTTCACAAGACTAAATGAGTCAACCTGCCCCCCTACCTCCACTACCTGCCAAGACAGTCTGCAATGCAGTAAAACGGTATAGAGCACATCGGCATAGAAGAGCACTTAGTTTGCGCCAGTGACTCCCTCTCAATCTGGTGTACCAATCTGTGCATTGTACAGCCTGTGAAACCCCCAGAACAACCCCCCTTATTTATTTCCAGACACACATAAACAGATATGCACTATGGTTGACCTCAAAGGAAACTGTCAATGGGCAAGGACAACCATATGCGGTATTTTTTAAACACATTTCTGCTGACTGTATCACTCATTTTTTATGTATATATTTTCTCCTCTTCCCCGCCCCTCTATTCTGTTCAGATGTCCTGTTTACAAGAAGTTGAAAGAAGAGGCCGAAAGGAGGAAGAAGCCCTCCTGGAAAGAGGTCAAGGGACGCAATGGCGAGGTGGAGGCTTGCGCAGAAACCAAACTTCCAGCTGTGCCGTCCAGAACGTCTTCCCGAGACCACGCCGATCCCGGCTTGATCAATCCAGCCTTCGAGGAGAGCGAAGAAGGTAGAGTACCTCCCTTTAAAAAAACAAATGTGTTTGTTTTTCCTGTGGTTAGTCAATGATTACTCAATGGTTAAAAACAGATTGATGTTTAGCTAAAGTGGCAAAATAGAAAGTGACCTCATTGTGACAGTCATGCAATCTGTGTGTTGATCTAGTATGTAACCAGTGTGCCTTCAACTAAAAAGGAGATGTGTGACCAGAGAGAGCCGTGGTTGTTGTTGGGGCTCAATGTTTACTGTTAACTCCCGTAGAAGAAGAATAGCTGATGTCATTTCAGCCCCAGGTTTTTAAACATAAGAAGATTAATTCTTCATCAGCCTAACCTCTGAAACATGTAGACGGTCAAGAGAGGGCGAGAGAGAGATGTTTGAAGCGGTCTGGGATTTAAGAGATGAAGTCACATCCCTCAGGCAGCTTATACAGGTGAAGACAAACACAAAGGTGTGGCACGAAGAGGAAAAACTGACTCGCTGCTGAGGTTCCCTATGAAGTGTCCTGTGTTGGTGTGTCACGCCTGTCTGCTCCCCCCACCGCGGGCCGGTGGCATTGTGGGCTGAAAGTTCTAGGAAGCGGGGGTGGGGGGGAGGTTATCACCATAGTTACGACCCATGCAAACTTTGTGATACTTTTATTGTACCCTCGTTGTGTAGGAGCGTTATGATGAGCGATGTTGTATATTTATTGTGCCACAGACGTGGCACAATAAAGTGGCATCATACACAATAAAGTGGCATTATACTGTAAGTGTCCGTGAAGCATCACCCTCTCTCCGACGCCGCCATCAACTGTTGCCCAGACAGAGGTCCGCACACATACACACACCTCGCCACCGGTGTCCCTCCGTCGTGACTTTGAAGAGTATATTAAAAGGCACTTCGATATCATGGAAAGAACGCTGGATTTGAGTGTTTACTCAAACTGGTTGGCAGAGACTGTTAAAACATAGGATTTTACTCCTGTTTTCTATTAACGACGGTCTTATTTCAGTCAAAGTGATAAAATGGCATAGATAATACAAATTACGACGTTTATAAATAAAAGTGGTAAATAAAACGATTTTTGGTTCACTGGGAGTGTGAGGAATCAAGCAAGCAATCAAGAAATCCCAAATAAAAGTCTAGTATAAAATATATTCTACATAAGACATTGTTAATAAGGAACATTATATTAATTCTTCCATTGGACGAGTCCAAATGATGAGATGCCTCAGCTACACAGAACTAAACCATGCATCACCCATTGGACCCAATGCTAAACCATGTATTGTGTTTTCTTCTGTCCAGACACGGGGGGCCTCAGGTCCAGTCTGGTGGCGGAGGCCAACACCGTGGAGCTGTTTCTGGACGAGCCCGAGGACGAACTGGGCCTGCGCATCGTCGGCGGGAAGGACACCCCGCTGGGGAACATCGTCATACAGGAGATCGTCCGCGACTCTCTGGCGTCGCGCGACGGACGGTTGGCCCCCGGGGACCACATCTTGGAGGTGAGAGGGTGCTCGTTCACTCATTCATTCTCACTCTAGATGAGCATTGTAATGGATATTTCCATTACAACTGGTGGAACTGAGACAGCCTCGGTTGATTCATAGCTATACCACGAGCTACATCCTGGGATGGCCGAAGGGAGTAGTGGCATCCCTATCTGCAGCTGTGTCCTCAAGGACGTTGCCCACTGTTTGGGGCTCACTTCAGTGCTCCAACCTTTGTACGCTTGACGTGTTGAGTGGCCTCTCTGCACAGACAACTTTTCTTTTATACTATTTTTACCCCTTTTTTACAATTATATACGTTTATTCTGAGTTACGTTGTCAATACAGTTCAAAGAATATCCACGACAGTATAGTCAGGTAAGTGTATCAGACCAAGTATAGGGGCGCATGGTCTGGGAAAAATAGGTTGCATTCCTCCTGGAATGTTTTGACTGGAAAATGAAGGGGAAATGGAGTCTTGTTTGCATAGCTTAACAAGGTTAAACCATTTTTTACTTCACACAAAGGCAGTCTTACTGTTTATGCCTATGCAACAAAATTCCCATGATCTGTGAAGAAGTGTTAAGTAAACATAGATGTTGTATGCAGAGACGGAAAGCAGACATTCAAGATAAGCAAGTTTAGGGCCATGGGCGTGACCGAGTCCTTAGGGAGAATCCATGCTACTTGTAACTAACTTAACTGACATTTTGAAAGTTGTTGTTTTTGGTAGTGATTCAGTTAGTGGCAGCCTTTTCAAAAGGGGAATGGTTCATCGTCACAGTTACTTGAAAATATAATCTGACCTTGTCTGACCCTCATTCAAATATTTATGCTAAATTATAATCTAACAATAGCTCTGGGTTGTCAATAGGTTGTGTATTAACTAACGTTAAACGTTCTAGGGGATGGTTTGTAAACCCGGAATGTTCTGTTTGGTCAACAGTAATAGTTAGTAGTTCCTGTACTTAGCTAGCCTGGTACGGCAACAGTACTATGCGTTAGCGCAATGGTGCCCAAAGAATGTCCCTTAAAGAGCTGTTTTTGACACTGAAAATTAGAGACTGAAGAGAGAGGAGTTGCTACACATTTGAAATCCCAGTACAACAACCGATTTTCAAAAAATAAAAAATAAAAAATATTATTTTTAAGTAGTTTTTCTGCTGAACTCAAGATGGATCCAAAATATGTTGGCTATGTTGAAACATTCTGAATTTCCGCTTTAAGTGTCGCAGTGGTGGTTGAATGTAGGACAGATCTGAATGGTACCAGCTTATAGTCCTTCAAATTAGCAGCTTTTGGGTAAATTTGAACTCCAAAGTGGAGTTAAAATTAACTTGGTAAAAAAATAACATTAGTATG
>OMKX01050673.1:2359-20792 GCA_900302425.1 Brosme brosme
TGAGCCTGCATTAGATAGGAGACTCATTTAGGGTGTATTCCTGACTTACAGCCATAGCCAGCTGGGCTAGGCTCTAGTTTCCATGAGGCTGGTCATTACAAGATAAATATAATGGATTAATGGATGGACATTGTCTTCATCGTTCAAATATCATTTGGAAATATAACGAATTGAGTTCCCTAAGAAATATCGAAACATTTAGAGCTTGCTTCAGAAAAAATGCTGAAACTCGTTCAGCATAGCGGGATGTTTTTTGATTAATATGGTCAGTTTTATGATAAATGCAATGTTAATAGCCACTAGGGTCAAACAATATCTGCGTACTGCATAAGTTCTAGTCAGAGAGCTAATGTAGTATTTTAAACCATTTAATTATTTGCTATCATCTCAAAATGAAAACGAGTAAACGGTCTAAAAACGATTAATGGCTAAGAGGCTCAAAATGTTTCTACCACCGAAGACAAAAAAGACTCTTACACAGATCCAACCAACTTGTGACTCATTTATGACCCCTTGTCGACCCGCATGTTCCCTGATTGGCCCCAAAAGGGATATATGAGCTGGTCCTTGGACAGAGCAGGGGGCCTCGTGTGTGCGGACTGGCCGTAAGGCCTCCCAGTGCCAGAAACACGTAGGACACAGCTAAGCCAGGCCTGGTCTGCAGACTGCCATCTATAGTCGGGGGGCCAGGGCAGCGTATTGACGGACGGCCCCATTGATTTCCTGATTAATGGACCTCTCCACCATTGGCATTTACTGCTGCCGACATCATTTTAATGTGTACATGATCAATAGCTCCGTCAACACGGAGAATATCCCGCCGTCAAGCCGTGGGTGGGGTTTTGTGTCTGGGTATTCTGCAACAATGGTGCCCTACTGTGGTGAGGGGTGTATGTGTGTTGCCTTAGTACAGGAGTGGGGGGGTGCAGCTCTTTTTTGTTCAAAGCTTTTTGGTAAAGTGCATGGGTTTACAAGAGACTGTGACAGGCTTTGTGTTTCTGCTGAAATAATGAGAGTATGCTTCAGTACCTGTATCATTACAAGTTTCTGCTTCTATACTTATGAACTATGACAAGTTTCTGCTTATATACTTATGACTAAAAAATGGAGAAAATCAACACATTTAAATAGTGATTTATGGTTTACTATAAATCTACCTGATTTATCTACAGGTTTTCACACCCTGGGTCACAGAAAATTATATGACAGATATCATGACCATCATTTCAAAGAAATGTTCCATAGAACACAAAACAGCAACATACAAATTAGCACTTATCATTAAATCACTGTCAGGCCACAGTCCAAGTCCCACCACCACTGAACCTGGACATCTGGTTCAGCAAAGCAGCTGATACTCTGGAGTGTTTGGGTTTTCCATCGCCCAGCAGAAGACAAACCAATAGGGATGTTGAAATGACTCAACCATTCTGAGACTACAATGCCATAGTGACGCCATGTGTAGCGGAACATGCAGCTTTTCCCCTGCCTGTGCCTCTTGTGTATTGTTAAGGTACAACAATAGTCCATTTCCAATGTGTTCACCATCACTTCCGCCTTGAAACCTCGGAGGGACCAAAATATTTGAAATGTTCAAAGCTGGGTCAGAGAGAAATATTGCTTGACTCACAGCATTATGAGGACTGACCTTGGGTGCAGATACAGCTTTCCCCTGTCTGGCTCATCCGTATTAATATTATATGCTGTAAATATCAATACATCTGAAAACCACAACAGCCACGGTCAGCTTTACATACAATGCGATGGCATTTAAGATACATCTTTCTTTAAGCCTCATGTGCAGACAGAAATGTCAACATGTGTTGTCAATTCTGTTGTTCAATATATTGATTGCTGATGTTATTGCCGCCTGTAACAAGGTCTCATTGCCACACTCCACCTAGGTGACTTTTATTGGGCTCCACCAGACAAGGACTCAGGGTGGTGTGGTTGGAAATCCTGTTTATTGTAAGTTCTGCATATAATGTTACATGGCCTGGCGCTCCATGTTGCCATCCAGGAGATCTCCTGAGTGTGTGGTGACGGCTGGTTTAACCTGTTGCACACTGATTATTCAATGTGCAACAGGTGTGCAGCCTCACCAGCCCCAGAGTCCAATCAGCCTCAGCCAGGTGAGGCTGCTTAAACCAGCCATCATCCACACACACTCCCACACAGCCGTAACTTTCGAACAAAGGGCTACAGTTTGTTCAATAGTTCAAATGAGCATGGGCTTATACAATGAAGTGGGCAACTTAAATATGCATCGTATATGCACATTGTGCATCGTACATTGACAATACATTCTGAATCAGCACAAATAGACTTTTATGGCCTCGAATAATACATGGTGTACTTCACATGCAGGTAAAACAGGCATGTTTGCTATGAACAAAGTAGCAAACTTGACTTGCAATACTTCTGATCTGAATGGCGCCTTAGAGATTGTATGCCCGGCTGGCACCTTAGGTCCTGTGAAATGGTTTTCATGGTTTTCATGCTCCTCTCTTGGAGTCACTAGATGACTCCGACGATATGAAGATAACTACCATATCTACGTTCTGCAAAGCATTCAGCTTTGGCTGTTTTCGCTGTACCAGAATGGCCGGGGGTAGGAGTTTGATGGAATGGAAATGGGAGGTGCCCAGGTGCTCTGTCAGCTGTTGGTTTGACACCAGAGCAACACCAGTTACAAACCAGTTACTTAATCTTTTTTCTCTGCGCTTATATTAGCTGTTATATTCTCCTGAGCGTGATGTTCATGAAGCGAGGACGACTATTCAGCATTGAGTTTTTGGCTGATCCACACTGACACTTTATCCTTGCCAGAGCTTGCTTGTGTGTATGTTTTTATTATTGTTTGTTTATATAAATAACTGGATACTGGAGTAGGTTTAAAATTAATACATTCATAAAATATGCATTTGCATACACAGCAACAATGGATTTGTATATGACACGTGGGGCTTCATGATTGAGTAGGGGAGAGAGAAAGCAACCCATTAAAGGAACAGTCCTTGCATCTGAGACACACTCCACCTTCTTTACATGCTTTCTACCTCTCTGCCTGGAACCTAGCTGGAGCCGTTTCTAAGAAGAAACCGAGGAGGATGTTGTCGAAGTTCCCAAACAAGGATGGTTGTGTATGTCTGAGAACAGCAGCCGTGTTTTGGAGGATGATTGGTTTTGGCTATGCAGGTAAACTGCAAATAGGCCAAAGAGGTTGGTCAGGGTTTTTAAAAGGAGTCAACATAATATGTAGTAATATATAGGGTACCAGACTCCTATTATATCTCATAGTGCAAATTAAATACGTAAACAAACACTCAAGCGACCACAGGGGAAGCACATACAGGTTGTGCAAGTGAAATCAGATGTCGATTTGGTTTTGGTCAGTCTTGAAATGTATGTCTTAGAATAATGCAGATTAAACATATTTCAAGATTACAACATCAACGATTTGATGTTGATTTAATTTACTCCTTTTTAAATGAGTCCAACACTGTATGTTAACCGGAAAAGCATCTTCAGAGCACCTGCTACCAATGTGTGCAACATGTAGATCGTAGGTGGGGCTTTTCAATTTACACATTTAAGATAAATACATAATCATTTGGTGCTGGCGCAGTGGCTGGGTGCCAGACTGGTGTACATCACTGGAACACAGTGGATTGGTTAACAGACTGGTGTGCATCACAGCCAAAGCTGCTTGGCATTAGGGGTCCACTTCAGACCGACAGCCAGGTTGACAAATGAGGGATTACGGAGTTTGGATGTGGAGATGAATGATCCCTGTGATTGCCAAGGACTGTAATAAATTCCCATGTCACCTTGAATTCAGTTACGTTTCCTCAGGTTTGTTTAGATTTCATTTCAAAAGGAAACATCTGGATACAGATTGATTCTTAAAGTAAACAGTTTTGTGGCGTACGCCGTATTTTCTTGCAAAACTTTTCGGCATTGATAAAAAACAAATATGAAGACTATGAAAGAAACGTGGCCTCACTCGTGAATGCCCCTTACTATGCAGGTGAAAATGCAGTTTCCATGGAAACACAAAGGACAGTTAAAAAGGTTCTACTCATACTTTTGCTTCTTCTTGCATCGTGTGTGTTTAGTCTGCTTGCATGTGTGTGTGTTGCGTTGCGTTGCAGTAGGGCTTTGTGCTGTGGTGTGTTTTTGCAGTTATTACCCTGTCATGGAGTTAAGCACTACCATCCATCAGAATATAATTTTCAGATAGTTCCTAGGCTGCTCCTGATTGTCCGACGATTTTACGTGATTAAAGTGACAAATGAAAACTGAGTCTGAGTGGCAGTACAAAAATAATGTGTATTAAACCTCTTAATTTCTGTGGTTTTTTTGTGGGTTTTACAACGAGAAAGCGGTAAAGCTGACATCTTGTACACCCCTTGACTCCAATACACAATAGTTCAGACAAGGGGCACCCAATTGTTAGCATCTTTTTCTTTACCTACAAGCATGAAACTATTTTCCAGCCACCCTGGGGGATGGAAAAGTTGTATCTAAACCTCATTAACCTCTACAATATGTATTTTGGTATCAAAGAATTCCACTTTTGACACTTTCAAGTCCTGCTCCCACTTTCCTACACTTAAGCCTAAAAGTTCTTAGGGTTCTATCCTTTCATATCGATTTTTAGGCTGAGGAAAGAACAAAAACCAGCCTTTAAGAAGGCCAGGCGTGGTGGGAAACTGACTTGGTTCCCATTTGTGGGGAAGCTTTTGAAGCACAAAGTGAGACGGCCTTAAAGCAGCCAGGGTTGTACAGGGAGCGCTTGGAGAGGACTGTGCCTGAGGCCATTTTTTCCTTTAGAGCAGCTCTCATCTCTTCCTTCCAGGAAAAAGGGACTGAAGGAAGGCTTCCAGGTGACAACTTGGGTGGAAAGGGAAAAGGGGCAAACAACTAGATTGAAAGCGAGAGGGCTTTATAAAATGTATTTTCTTCACCAACCTTGGCTCCTCTTTAACAGTAGTCTGCATTTAAAGCTGTCTCACGTTTAGCATGCAAACAGCTCCATCACTTTAGTTGTTAAAGGTGTGCTTAAATTAAATTAAATTAAACATTAAACAGGAATAGGATTCACACAATTGTAATTACTTTTAAATGTGGTCAGTGTGGTCAGCTACAGATCACAAAGATGCCTTTCAGTTGTCTTCATTTTTGTTTTATTCATTTCTATCATTACATGATTGCTGACTCTCTTATAAAAGCTGGCCAAGTAATGCCGACAGTCAGCAGACAGGAAAGCCGTGCAGGAGAGGTAGAATCATACTCCGAAGAGTGGTGTTCCCCCGGGTTCTATACTTGGTCCATTGGTTTAGTTTTTGTTGTATTTTTTCAGTGCTGCTGTAATTAGTTAATGTATTTGTAGCTGGATGACATGCCCAACTGCTCTAGAATGCTTTTATTTTTTTGTTATTCACTAAATCATGAATGAAAGCATCACCTGTTCCGTATTTCTGTTTTTCCCTGCCCTCCTCCCTTATTTTGGTCATATTATATACGTTATAAATGTTATTAATGTATATATACACTAAAATTGAACTAATTTCGGTTGACTTACATATCTATAATCAAATCAATAATAAAACCCACATCTTCCCAAGAAGCCTAAATTGTTCAGTTGCAGTGTATAACATAACCATTTCAAGAGATTGCTTTATGATGCTGACTCTGCCGTTGATTCCTTATCCTCCGTTATCTCAAGCAATTAGCTAAGTGCCCCGGTTAATTCATGTCCAGGCCATTATCGGACTTGAATATGCCGTATCTTTTTTTCTTTGACCATTTAGCTATTAGCCTTCGGTGTCAATGTGCCTTTTTTCAAATGGTTTTCATATTGATATCTTATTAAATGTATTTAATGTATTTTCACAACAATGGCATTAACATGCCATTATTGAATAGTTGAGTGAATAGTTAAGTTAATTGAGTATTTTTCACATGTGGCTGAAGGTTGCAGCAGGTTGTCAGAGGAGAACACTTTGAAGGGCTATTAGGCTAAGGCACATAGGAGCAGATATGTTTTGTCCTTACCTTTTTTCATTTCAATAAACGGACCTGGGTTGCTTAGCTTAATGCATGTTCTGGATTCACACGTTCCACTTCACACATTCCCTCAACTAATACGAGTTAAGCCTTAAAGGAATGCTTAGAAAGTGAATTGTTACTAATGTCACACAATAGTACCTATAGAATATATAACATCTTTATTTGTCATTGTAACAGATACAACGAAATTAAGTGCAGTCCTTGTTCAGTGCAAAAACATCCATTAAGGTAGTATGCATAAATAAATAAATTAAAACTATAAATATAGTACTACTATATGCATTAAAAAACACATAAGACACACCCACACAAACATCCTCATTCAATAAATGTAAAAGTGGTAAACACCTATGCTTTAGTAGCACCATTTATAGAAGTTATGGCTGTTGGGTAAAAACAGTTTTGTAGTGTGTTTGTTCTTGTTTTCATGGACCTGTATCTCCTGCCTGACGGCAGTAGTCCAAACAGTTTGTGACCAGGGTGTCATGAGTCCTGCAGGATGGATTTGGCTTTTTTGAGGCAGCGTGAGCTGTGAAGTTCTTCCAGAGAGCGTGTGGGTTGTCCAGTGTGTAGAATTAAGTAGCATCTAGCATAATCAGAATCACAAGGCGTTTTTACACTGCCAAATATGCCGTCTTATGCACGCCTTTTTCGCGGCACGGTCAGCGCGTTTACACTGCCCGAGGTAAATTGCCTGCTTGAGCTAGCACCCCAATTTACCCTCCTGGACCCTACACACAGAGGCGGTTTCATTCTGATGTAGGCCTAAATGCGATTAGCCGGCTCCGCGGTTCCAGGGGCGGGACTTGGGTAGAGGTGTTGATGACGACAAATGTCCGACGCAGCCAGGCGTTTTTTTAAAGCAGGTAACAGCTGAGAGAGAGCTGATTAACTGGTCGTCAAGACAACCGACAACAGCAAGATGAGTGTTACCAACTGGAAAGACGTTGAGAAGAACCGTAACGTTCTCGGTCTCACAAAGACCGTTATGGATTGATTTATGAGAAAGTAGCGGAGGAACTTTCCCTATGTGGCTTTCAACGGGGGAAGAAAACAGCTTTTACCCGCTGGCTCTCCTGCATCTGATGACTCCGATGTAACCGTTGCCGGCGAGGACCAGCCCAATACGTCGTCCTCCTTTCATTCGTTATAGCCTAATAAAACCGTTGCAGCCCTATAACAATTAACACTTGTAAATATTTTGCGGGCCTACATGGCACCTATTTTTTTTTTAAAGATATTACCGTTTCTTTATCTTAAATATTTTGTATCTTCTGCACTGAATCGTGACTGTTTGCGTTTTTGCACTTTTTACATGTGTGCGTGTGGCGTGAATACAAAATGTATATAAAAACAGTATCCAAGTATCCAATATCCAAATTATTCTAAAGAGGTCTCTGTGCGTATAGTAACTGCATTTGAATATTAATAAACTCTTAATTATCTGACTGCGAATGAACATAAAGAAACTTCATTCTCTAAACATAAATAAACTCTAAATTACGAAGGGATGCGGGTAGGCTAGTGTCGAGTGGAGAGCGCGTCAGGTCACATGCCCCGCCTTCTCCCCTGAACCAAGAAGCCGTCAAGACGGGGGATTTTACCCCCTCTGTGAAGACGGGGGATTTTACCCCCTCGGTTTTACACAGGCATGGCAGTGAAATTGCCGGGCGTGCCAAGCCGCGATCGAACCGGCTTGGCAGTGTAAAAAGGCCTACAATCGGGTAACTTTGTCAATAGTCACCATGGACACCGTACATGTTGGACATGGAGGAGGTAACAGCCTATTAACCTTTAACACACAGTCCTTTATTGCATCCATAGTGGAAAACTACCTTTTATAGACCTATAATTATCATATATGTTATATGTATTGATCATTCATCTCGATAGCAGTCTGCGTTACAAGCCAGTGCTAACTTGAACTGCGGTACGTGAATATAGGTGGTTTCTGACAACATTACAGTGTGCAGCTGCAGCAACTGGATACCAACTGCCTCCGAAGGAGTGAGCCTACTTTTAGGTATCGAACAGGGAAACTAACTCAAGGTTGTTTCCAGAAGGGAACTTCAAAAACAAATGTCTCCAAATCATGGATGTTCTAAAGAATGTACACCCACTTATCATAATCCCGCTCATCATCGAACTGCCATTCGCAAATGAAAAATTAAACTGGATTATAAAGTGTGTAATAATCCCACTAATTGAATCCCAAAAAAATAATGAGGATATTTGGGCGATATTGCTGGGAGGAGAGTCCGAGAGAGGGTTAAGGACACTTGTAGCATAACGCTATGGTGTGTGTGGATGTGTGGAGGTCTGCTTACCTGCCCCCCACACCGCCTCTCCTCCCTGACTCTCCTAAAAACACCCCTCTTACGCACTTATTGTATGTTTGTTCGTCCTGGCACTTAAAAATAGTACTTAGCATCGTCTAGCGTCTTACCCTAGCTATGTTTGTTGCAAACGGGGAATGGGTTAACCAAGCAATTGTAAGTGCTTTGCACTTTTTCTATGAACATCCTTACTGTACCAACAGTGATATGTTGTTGTTTCTCTTTCTTCTGACAAATGTACTTACTGCTAAATGCCCTTAATGAAGATGAAATTAAATTAAAATTAGTTGATGTTGATGGGATGACCTAGAGAGGTTTTAGCTTTTCGGACACTTAATAATGTCTGAGTATACAGTATATAATGCCACGGTGTGTGTGTGAAGATGTGTCGAGCTTTGTCTCACCAGTGGTTGGTGTTGGTGGCGCAACTGAGAGAGGGTTAGGCTTCGAGGGCACTTATAGTATAATGCCACGGTGTGTGTGAAGATGTCTGTCGTCCTGCCAGTGGCTGGTTTTGATTGATTGTCAGTGTCCGAGATAAGCTTCAGCTTCTCGGACATACTATACAATAGTATAATGTCAAGGTGTGTGGTGCTTTTCTAATACAACATCGCTCATTATAATAGTCCTCCATAACGACGGTACTAAAAAAGCATCACAAATGGGTGGATGCCATGGGGATAACACACCGCCCTCCTTCCTAGCCCAAAATGCATTTGATTGAATTTGATTTAATTAAGAACGCGTTATCTCTCGATAGTTTGTCCGTTCTGGGCTAATGTAGAAACATGGGGCTTTCATTGGATTATACACTAATTATAAGATAGTTTAAATAATTAATATTTTACATTTCTGCCAATTCCGTTCTGCTAGATGCTACTCAATTCTACACACTGCCGCTTTAAGCAATGCCCTCACCTGACATGCTGCTTCTTAATAGGCTACATTCATATAGACACCAGCTGCTGATTCTTATGTCCCTCATGTTTGGTTTCTGCATTCACATCACCCTCTGGAACCGTTGTGAGGGTACTAATGAATCAATAAGCCCTGTGTTTCTGCCAGGCTCTGATTCATGTGGAAATGCCCTACCCAAGAGAGACCAGCCTTTAAAGTTAAAGATATATTTTCTCCAAAGTACTATTGCTTGTTTGAATAGAGACTAGCTATTAATTTAAGATTTAACACCAAACAGGCCTGCTATACAATTTGAGGTTCAGCTTTTAAGGGTTGCTCACTTCAAACAGTACATTAACAAATGTAATATTTATAAAATAAGATTGATTAATTACCCAATTTGATGATTTGTGAATCTTTTTTTTAATAAAAGAAAAAAAGGAAAAGGTTGCTTGTACTTGACCATTTTGGTAATGGCAACATGTAACATGTGTCTCTTTAATCAGCAAAGTCTTACTCTGGCACTACTCCAACGCTACTCGTGCAGTGGTGTCAGCCTCTATAGTCTGTGGGAGTCGATCTTAAAGCAGAAGCATGGGACATAAGCATTGGAGTAAGTTGGGAAGTGTCCATGGTTTCCATTAAGGCTAATTTCTGGTCAGAGAGAGTTGCTGAGTAAACATGCTTGCTTCCAAGTATCCCATCAAAACAAAGAAAATGCCTGACAATGTAAACTCAAAGTTTAGTAACATGGATTGTACTTTCTGATGTCAGCCATCTAAATTCTGGAACTGTACAACATATATCGTCATTTAACTTATCAATGATAGAACCAACAAACATACTGCTAAATATGCAACGTTCAGTATCGACAGTAACACCAATAATTGTGTAGGTTCCGATAAACTGATGATATCAATGGCAGACTGAAAGTAAATTCACACCAGTACGACACAAAATGCATGCATGCAAATGGAGATTTTTTCGCACACAAATCTTCAGCAGCTAAACTATACACACCAGTGTGTCACGCTGTTATTCACTCTTTAAAAGTTGCAGTCACTTGATATGGGGTTGGACACCGTGCACTCCTCTTAGGGATAACTTGTATTACAGCGAAACACAGTCTGACAGTTCCAGCAGTGATGATTAACTCTTAATTATGATGGGGAGAAATTGGAAAATTTGAAACAAATATGGGGTCCACCCAAAATCCAATACTGTAGAGAATGTGGGGAGCTCCATAACTTCATAAAAGAGCACCGCCTGTACCACGGCCTCTTCATCGAGACCTAATTTATACTATGGTCACTTTACCCAATATATGAGGATGCTGGTGAAATAGCTGTATCATAGGCTAAACAAGGAATTTAATTGGTTAAGTTACCGCAAACAGAAATATGCAAAAGGTAAAGCTGAGACACATTTTTTTCTTGCCGCAAAGATAGGAACACATGAAATAAATGTTTTTATAAATATCTGTGTGATTATTTTGCCCCGATATTCACACTTGTGTGAATGGATTCCAACACAATCCTACACAAGTAGATGGTGTACTGGTTGGTGTGTGACTTTAAGTAATTAGGAGAACCTTCTCCGTGACCTCCAACAGCCTTTCTTGAACTTCCTTCCCGGGGCGCCCGGTGCCTCACCGTGTAGAGCGCGTACCATTAAAGGCTCAGTACTACCACAGTGACCCGGGTTCAATTCCTGCCCGTGGTCCTTTGCTGCATGTCTTTCTCTCCCATACCTTCCTGGCTATCTCACGCTATAATAAAAGCATTACAAATGCAAAAATAAATCTATAAAATAATAAAGAACTTAGAGGTTTAACTGCTTCGCGGGTGAACCCATTCGGTTTCACTGAAGAACGTAGAAAACGCCCGCCTGACTGCAGAATTTGGCCGTCTTTTCCTATAGTCGAGAGGGGTAAGCCACTGGCGCTAATGCTGGTGGAAGGAGAGAAGACCTGAGTTCAAGTCCCGTGGGGGCGAACTCGAGAAGAGGCAACACAAAGTACCTTTATCAATGCAGGTCTGCCACTGCCGGTTACACCTAATTAACTCTAATGAGAAGAGTTGTAGGCCACCAGTAGTATACCAGCAGGGTTCCCACCGAACAGGGATCCAGATTGTTCCTCAGGCCCTTCTTGTTCCACCAGGTAGTGGAGGCTCCTGATCACCCGGCAGGAGTCCAGCAGGTGCATGCTCAGCACAGACAAGTAAACTGCGCTAGGTGCAGGATTGGGGAAAGCCAGCATTCCAGGTCAGGATGACCCTCTACATCTTGGGTTACCCTCTAGGTCTTGGTTTACCCTCTAGGTCTGGGTTTACCCTCTAGGTCTTGGTTTACCCTCTAGGTCTGGGTTTACCCTCTAGGTCTTGGTTTACCCTCTAGGTCTGGGTTTACCCTCTAGGTCTTGGTTTACCCTCTAGGTCTTGGTTTACCCTCTAGGTCTGGGTTTACCCTCTAGGTCTTGGTTTACCCTCTAGGTCTGGGTTTACCCTCTAGGTCTGGGTTTACCCTCTAGGTCTTGGTTTACCCTCTAGGTCTGGGTTTACCCTCTAGGTCTGGGTTTACCCTCTAGGTCTGGGTTTACCCTCTAGGTCTTGGTTTACCCTCTAGGTCTGGGTTTACCCTCTAGGTCTGGGTTTACCCTCTAGGTCTTGGTTTACCCTCTAGGTCCGGCCATTGAATTGAGGGTTGAACCCCGATAAGAGGCTGACCGTATCCCCTATGGCTGTCCAGAAGGTCTTCTAGAACAGGGAGTGAACTGAGCACCTTAATCAGAAAACACATTTAGGGGAAGACGACATACAATATGTGCACAAAGGTAGGATGGATGGCAACAAAGAAAGTGATTTGATGAGGGCGGGTAGAGCACGGGAAACGAGTTCGATGTCAGTCCCATCTTTGGAGAAGATGGGCGTACTATCTATCCTGGGAGGCATCATCATTGCCTCCTGCCCAAGGCCCTGCTGGATGAGCGCACAGAGAACTTGTAGATTCCAGATGACTTCCTGAAAAGTTGAAGTTCATGTAATGGCTCAGTATTGGTGTAGAAGCTGGAATTGACTGGCAGACCCAAACACAGAAAGGAGACAGTTCCAAAAACAAGAAAGGCAGGTATGCAAATCAAGAATGAGCCCTGGCCTCAGTACATGGCTTGAATACCAACTCAAATAATTAACTAAAATGATAACAGTTCCAGGCAGAGTATTTTAGCCTAATTCTGAAACGTATTAGTTGTCATTTCAAGGATATCTAAATTCACAAGTTGACAATGCATAGACATTTTCTGAAGATGTCTGTCTACTGCAAAAAGGCAGAATATTGAAGACATTGCACATGTTTGTATATGTGGTTTTTGTTACATTTTGCAGTGGGATCACTGTGGCCGAAGGATAATGGATCAAATGTAAGCTTATGTTTATGGGATACCCCCCCAAATATTTAAATATCGTCTGACTCATAAAAAGAATCACTAAAACAGGAATCTCCACATAGGTCTGCCTTATTACAACGGGGAAGATTTATAAAGCTCTGCTTACCATCATTAATGTCATAGTTGATTGGTTGCCAGCTCTTTGGTCTAATGGCTGGAAGACATGGTTTATACCCCTTAATTATAGTTAGATTATTGCCTGCCTCTGCTGTTCTGGGGAAAGCCCTGGGAGTGGAGGAGCGCTGTCAGCTGTTTCTGATCCCAGAGTCTGCAGACTGGGCCTCTATTCGTTGTTAAGAGATACATATGGAAGGTTTTCTCCATCCCGACATCCCCTCTGTTCAATCCTCAGAATGGTAAGACTGCGGCTGCCCATGACAGTAACTCACACAGCAGAAATGGGGTGGTTTTTGATAAAGATAAGCAGAATGTCTCACAACAATATATAGTGTAGTGGTTCAGCATAACAACCCACACAATGCCGGATCATTCCATTAAACATGATACAAAATACAAATTCAATAATCAAATCTACTGGGCTTATATAGTTATTTGATAAAACCATTTTTCAGTATTTGTATGTATTCTGGAAAAAAGTTGCGGTGTGTGTTTACCACCAAGATTGTTCCAGATGGATGGTAAAGGCCAGACAAATAATCTGTATTTCCATTATACAGCAATCTCAGTCCCAATTGAGCTTGGGAAAGGAGACAGGGAGGGAAAACACAATGTGACACTGGGTACCGTAGCGGAGCCCTGGTAAGTATTCAGCGTTGGTCCCACTCCTCTGGGACCATTAGTAACAACCTTTAAGAAGCAGTGATTGGATGGAGAGGCTCTCTGCATATCAACAGGAAGCCGTAGTCCCAGGGGGCAGAGCGGTCTGGTGGCGGAGGTGTAAAGTGAGCTGACGAATGGAGATGTGGTGCGGAAAGAATGAGCAGAAGAAAAGGGGATGAGGTGAGATATAGAAGAGGGACAAAAAAAAAGGGAGGCCGCGGGGAACCACCGCAGAGGGCCGTGATTAAGATGCACTTCAGCTAAAAAACTGTCTAATGGTTGACAGTAGGGAGGGATTGGAAAAAGGGGGAGGAGAGAGAAAAGGGGTGAAGGGAGAGGAGAAAACGAGAGAGGGCATGAGCAAGACAGGCGAGAAAGAGTGGGAATCAATTACACCATCATGCTTTTAACAAATTCATTTCAAATGTTTTGAGCACAGCAGCCGAGCGATGTGGAGGCTCTTAGGGGATCATGTGACCGTGAGCGGGCTGCACTACTGAGCAGCATGCTAACAACAAATGCCACTGCATTGCTCACATTATTGTTTAAAAGGGAGCCCAGGAAGAGTGTCTCCTTAGCGGTAAAACAAGCTTATTTAATAACTATACAAAGAAACATATGCAACAGTAATGCCCTAGCCCAATCATTTGTTTTTTTAGGTATACCAGTCACTGCTGAGATCATCCAGAAGGTGTTACTGGAAGTCAAGTCTGAACCACTGACAAACAGACAGCTGCCAAGCGGCCCCAGTTAGCCATAAGGGCCTTGTATGCCATGGGTAACATGTCATGTTAATGACATGTTACATGAAAGTTATGTTACTAATAACTCTCATGGCGTGGACTTCATAAGAGTATTAAAGCCCTGTTTAGCAGGCCGTTGTTTATACCTAATCTTGAACCTCTGCCACATAGAAGGCCTCCTCTAGTCTAGGAGCCACGTGCTTATATTAATTGATATGGTGTCTACCACTGCTTACATTCTTCAATACAATTGCAGTCAATCAAATTATTCAGTGGCATCTATAGCACACTTTTGCCTCAAGCCTCCCCTAGAGTTAATCCGGCCATTCTTATAATCTCAAAGATAATACTTTTCAAACATAACACTGCTTTTGTGTGTGAAGCGTTCATTATCTATTTGGGGCAAGAAAGAAAACAAAAGGTCAGAAAACATAGGATCAGCCAATGAGATTGAAAGAATAACTAAAAGTAAGATAAGTGAATAAAGACACAGACAGAGTGCTGCCATGCAGTGTCATGGCTAAAGGTTAGCGAGAGATTGAAATATCACTTCAGCATGAGAAAAGTGAATCAAACAACATACAAATGGCCCACCTAAAGAAGAACGACAGTACGGGGGCTATTCGTTCATCTATCAACTTCATCCCGCTTCACGGCAGAGCGGGCAGGAAATCCATCGCTCACACCTTTTAAAATATTTTCCCCCCATCTCTGTCATCCTCTGCTAGCAAAAATGACTCAACCAAACATCCAGAAAGAGAAATCTTTGGAACTCGTGGAGAAACGGCTGGGGATGCGGTGACCGGTAGACTATATTCTTCAGGGAATGGCTCTTCCAGTGCTCTGATGTTAAAAATCTGACGACCATAGTTCCCCTGTATAACAGTCGGCCAAGGGGGTGTCAGCTTATCGACGGACTTCTGGCTTTCAGAAGATATTGATTGGAAGACTGAGAAGTCTTCTATGTGCAAGGAGTGTTTTTGTAATAGCTCTAGGAGTCATACGAGGTCATCTAATTTCTCTATGTCATGATGAAACTTTGTGACACAGTTTAGGTTACAAACATAAACTATAACCATCATTTTGATAGACATCTAATATCTGCTTTGGCATTATCATTTTTTCCTCGTCTAGATGGCCCCTCGAAGGTGCTAACTTCACAAACAATTCTCCATAAGAGAAAACCCACCAACAGAAGACAGTCTAAAATACATTTAACAACAACACCAGGACACGTCTCCACGGGGGCTGGGTGACGGGTGGTCGTCAGCCCAGAATTCATTGACACACCTCTGAGAGGGTGTTCTCTAATAACGTATCGATCGGCAGGACTTGATATGCAAAGCGTTTGAGAGCGAGCAGCGATCCTAGATGAGACGGATGTCCTCGTTGAACCCTGCACGGCACTGTGTTGATTAAAGGAAGCATTATGGGCCCCATGATCACATAGAAGTAGATCCTACCGCTGGAGTCATGTCTGAACCTGCACTCATTAGTCGGTGAGGAGATCGGCCTTCACCCATTATTATTTAAACATCTTCTGACAAAATAATAGTGGGATTCATCTTTTGAGTTTGTTAATGACTGCAGTGACGTTTCTATTAAATGGGATATCCAACGGTACACTTAATTTTTCAAGTGCACCCTTTTCATTTTCTGAAAATAAGTAGTTGCCAAAATGAACTAAGAGTTTGTGTTGGAACTTATTAAAGGGTCGTACTCGGCGCGGGGAAAGGCTGAGATAAGTGACTGGTGAACACTGGTATTGACAGACAGGCACATTCCTTTTCAGGAGCAATGCTGCGGAAAGATCAGAGAAGCAATGTGTTTTACTCTAGATGTGACCAAGGGCAACATAGGTGGACACCCAGCCAAACAGACAGATGGTTTAGCTCAACTCTACAGACAGTGAACCCTCATCTTTATTATCAACCAAATCCATCCCAGAATATTCACAAACCTGCAACTGATGCTTCAGTCGCTGTTCAGTGTCCCCTTCATGGAAATGTATTAAATCAGTAGATATGAACTCAATCAAATGTGGGGCAAAAAAGCCAATGGACAAAATGCTCCACCATTTTGGGAGCATAGGACTATTGGAATGTGGGTTATGATGTTGGTAGTAATGCTTTTTTGTTCATTGTTTAGTAATTAATTAGATTGCATGTCAAATGTGGGCGCTTCCCCTTTGTGTACAGCAAAGATCAGCCCCTCTCCTCCTCCTTTCCTAAAGTTTGCTCAGGGTAGTTTAGTCCTAGCTTCAGTTTGAAGGGAAAGGCTTCACCAGTTCACCTTTCAAACAGGACTATTCCCCTCCTCCCCTTCTCTAAAGTTTAACTCTGGTTGTTTGGTCGATGGCTTTGCAGCAGGAGACTCCACCGGTTCACCTCACCATCGGGGCTATTCACTGGCGCTGGATCTGAGCTGTTGGCTCTTTTTGATGCGTTCCCTCATCAACACTAAAAGCTAAATGGGTTTTAAGAGAAAGGCTTTAAAGAGAAACAATGATCACATCAAAACGCAAAGTCCTCACACAAAGCAAGAGCACTAAGTGAATGTACGAACACGGCTGGGTACAGAAGAGTCCGGTGTTTTGCCTGTTTGATTGGAACTAGTAGGTAACTTATTCCTACAAACTGTCCATTTAGTGCCAATACATTTATGTTGATCTATTTGATTATTCTTTTGTTATGCATTGTATTACATTGATCATTATTGAGTATGGCAGTTAGTAACTTACCGGCACAGTCACTCAGGATTCATGATTCATGCTAGCAGGCTAACTATCTCAGAAGTGCTGCTTGTCTGACAACAAAAGTGTCCGGCAAGTGCATGAAGTTATTGCACCAGTGCAGTGGTCAACACAGCTTGTGCATGCCACAGGAGGAAAATTAATATCTGTTTCACAATTTTTGCAATATATTGGTTAGAGGTTTGGTATTTTTCCTCTCCTGACAGTCGTAAAAAAGTTTTAAGACCTATGCAAATTATAATTAAGACTTCTAAATGCCTTTTAAGGCCTAAATTGACATTCTTTGACTTTTTAATACTTTCAATCCCTCCGCGGGTACCCTTGGTTTGAAGAATAATGATGCACTATTTGAGGTGAAGGGAGAGCTTAATTTCAATGTAAATGCGTTATTATGTCCCTGGACTGGGAAGTAGGAAAGAAACAACAGAAAAAACGAAATCACTCATCAAAGTATTTTGTGTAACATGATCACTCTAACGTGACATTTTTCACATAACCTATTGTCTCCGTCACATAAAGAATAACTAATAACGTCACACAACGTATTTTGTGAAATCAAATGATGGCCTTTTAAAATTGTAGTAGTATTTATTATTAAATATGTCATGTATGGTGCCAAGTCAAGACCTGTATAGCTTTAGTTATTGGTATTGCTCCTCACAGTTACAACCCAAAGGTGTTAGAAAGGACTCGGGCAAGGACAAAATGTAAACCCAGGGACAGACCTTGAGAAGGAACACCTGGTGGATCCCTGCTTCATTAGCAATAAAGAAGCAATAACAATGAGTGAAATTAGAATTAAAAGGATATGGCCATTTATTTAAGACCCAGGTTAATTGTTAACATTGTCTATGCCGAGAGTTAAATTGGAAAAAACCGACCTAGCCATAGCAGTTCATTAACTGGTTGGACAAAACAAAGATACAGCCTCCTCCATTTACCCTCATGACCTTTTGAAATGTTAATGAATGAATATGAATTATCACACTGCCTATAACGCAAAAACTGCACAATTAAACGTGACATGTTATGAGATAAGATTAATCAGAGCAGAGGATGGATTACAACCAGTTAGATAAAGCCAAAGTAGTCTCTGTAACTAACTTTTTGATCGTTGATGAATGCAGTATTCATTCCAACAATATGCAGCAAGTACAAACTGCTTTCAAAAGGAACTGCTCTCAATCTCCTCCTCAACAAAGTATTGTGGGCATCATCAGGCTTTGCTAACCAAGATGAGGTCCTTCGAATTCCTATACACTCATACCAGTCAGATCCTAGTTGTTATGGCGATGATGAAAGCCCTTAGTAGCCAATCTGCCACTCCTGGCTTCCAAACAAAGTCAGCTAATTAAAAGTCTGTCCGTTCTGTAACATCCCCACACAGAAATGCTTACTGGATGGG
>OMKX01050704.1:3343-15268 GCA_900302425.1 Brosme brosme
CACCTCACCTAACCTCCAACCTGCCCGCACCAAAACACAGCCCACCTGGCAGCACCAAATGGCTGCCAAACTCCTGCCATGTGGTGCAGAACGGCATGCTGCTAGAAGTTACTTCAGTTGTCAAATGCAGTACCAAATGCATTGTGGACTTTAAGCACTGCAAGTGCAATATACTATGCTCTGCTGGTTTTAACTGCACATAAAAACACACAAGCAGGTTTGTTCATTGTTTGGTTGTATTTTATTAACAGGATTCATAGAATATGTTATTTGAGGCTGCAGTGCAATTAAAGAGGAAAGATCATTTTGATCACCATGCTACAGTACTAAAGGCAAAACAGTACATTTCCATTGTAATGACATAGTGACCCAGACTGGTCATAAGGACAAAGGTGACAGCATTTTCATAAGTAACAGCATTTAGGATCAATTTTACAACATTAGCACTTCATATTTACATACTGAGGTCCATTTAACCTAAAAACCCTATGCTTCAGTATACCCTGAAGGACTTATTCCCTTAATGTTTATTATAGTTCTAATGTTACGTTCTATTGTCCGTTTTATGAACCTGCTAAATCGAACTCTCTGGTAGCCATTTTAGGAGACATGCTTGTTTAAGTTGATGGTGTGAAAAGGGGGGAGAAAGGTGCTAACAAAGGGGTATTGTATCATAATGGGTACCATAAACACTGGCAGCTATTTAGAAGTCTGCACACTCACTCATAAAATGATCAATCAATTGTCTCGCCTTACTTGCCACATTTACAATAAATTATCAGTTTGTGAAGACAAAGAGTGAAGCACATTTTAATGTTGGATAGATTAATTGTTTTGGTAACCAGGTGAATTTCAGCACATCATATGCTACACAATAACATTTCTTTTCTTGCTATGTTTCATTTGTTCTCAGTGTTTAAAATGTTTTCTTTTTATTTCATTAGAACTTTAACAAAAAGTAAAGAGGGAACGAGGGTAAAATAACCTATTTCGTAAGCCTCAGCACAAGTTTGATAGCATCATCATTAGACCTTCATATTAATAACTGCCTCCAATGTGCATCAAGTACACATTACCCAGGAGGTGTTCCAATACTGGGGGTCCTGATCAAAACAAAAAAGACTAAACTAGGTCAACATATTGCGTAATAACTTGAGGACACCTGTGTCTGTCCCACTGTGTGTCTAATTCGGGCTTCATTATCATCATGAGCCCCTGGTTGGGCCTGGCCGTCCGAGTCTGCTGAGGGTCCATTGGAGGGCCCCTGACCAGGCTGGGCTTGGGGGGCCAGGTTGGACAGCTCCTGAATGTGGCCCATTTCTCGAAGCCAATCCAGGAAGTGCTGTGTCACCAATTCCTCGAACTGACATTGTTGTTCTCTGGAAGCAGAGCACAGAACACATTACGTTACGAAAGAATCAACTCAGAGGAGCACACCAAGTGTGTGAACAAGGCAACTGTCAAAATATGGTTCTATACAATCAAGTACGGCTGCACCGATTCCACTTTGTCTCAGACCAAGTACAAGTACTTACATTTGGGTACTGGCCGATACCGAGCACCGATATGAGTACTTAATACCATTACAGTTTAACCACGCCGCCGGTGCCCCCTTTTCTCTAAATTGGGGACTTATTTGAGTAACAGTGATAAAATGGCATAGATTACTATGTTGACGATCATATAGGACAAATTACATCACATTAATTCTCTGTCTGATTAATTTGGGAATGACAGGGCAAGTTTACAATACTGTGTCGTCATTCATGTAACGCAAACTAAATAAACCATAAATGGACAAGAAATGAATCCTGCCACTCACTCATTGAGCTGGGAATCCGACACGATTCTCTGCATGTTGCGGATCCTCTTCTCCTTCTGAGCGAGCGCTGCCTGGTAGGCTGGAGGCAGCCCACCCGGCACCTCGCACGTGTCCCCCTCCATCGTGAAAGGCACCACCAGAGCGTTGAACTCGGCCGGGGGTAGGAGCCGGTAGCAGCCCGTAGAAGAGTCTGTGCTGGAGGTAGAGTTGAGCGAGTGGGGGACAAGGCTGTCGACACCTAGCAGCAAGGGCTGATCCCAGACGTTGGGCACCACGGCCAGCCCCGCGCTGCCCATGTGGTCCTCCAGGGTGGGGTAGTGCGTGTGGAAAGGCCCCAGGGTGATGTCAGTGTTCCCGGGCAGCAGCAGTGGGCGGGTGGGGGTCAGTGCGTGGATGGTGCAGCGTGAGGAGGCTCCTATGGACACGCGGCCGGCCACGCACACCACCCGCACGTCCTCACAGCAGTGGATGTGGACGCTGGTCTCCACGGGACCCAGGACAAGCGTGCAGTTGCGACACTTGTCCAGACTCACTGACCTGGAGGGGTTTACGCAATACACACAAACAAATACTTTAGCAAAGCAAAAACCAGACATAACCATGTCAATCTGTCCCCCCCAAACAAAAACTGGATAGTGGAGCCATACCTTAGAGGTGATAGGAGGTATATAAAGGCGTGAGAGCATCTGTGTATTTTTATGTTGGCGCCCGTCAGCTTGTCTGAGTCTTTAGCCAGCGTCTGTTGGAAGACCTGTGACATCAGCAGCATCCCGCTACCAACTGGAGCCATGTGGGTGTTCCTCACTATCCTGGCCCTCTTCATGGAGCCCTCCACTACAAGGGACACATGCAAGGATTAAATTAAAAGGATATGGATCGGTTTGTATGTTTGCAGTCTTTACACAGTCTTACACATAAAGAATAAATTCAGTGTATATATATATATATATCAATAGTGCAATTGTATTTTTTGCCTAAATAATACACTTACTTTTTCCTACGAAAGCCACAAATATTGAAATTCAAGTGCACAAAGAATAATGCATTGTTCACAAAATTGTACTAAAGTAACAGACACAGACAGATTGAATACTAGGCCATCATTCAAAACAGACCCATTATACCTTTCTACGCATAAAGGCTACACATTAGTGAGCTGTGAACTCCAGAAAAGGGTAATCCATTGAACCTTCATGGCATGGTGGCCTGCATTGTTTAACTTGCCCTGTTGAGCCCAGGTGAGCTTCTTCCCCGAGTGCAGGCAGGCGGTCATGCCAAAGGGGTTGACAGTGAGGTTCTGCCGGAGACAGGTGAGCAGCTGCTGCAGGGGGAAGGAGCGACTCAGCTTGGAGTAGCCAGCCTGCGCCTGCAGCGGAGCTTTGGTCAGCAGCTTGTGGACAGGATGAATGGCTTTACCGTGGTCCACTGAGCCCTCCAGCAGAAGGCTCAAGCCCTGCACAGCCTCCAGTGACACCTAGAAAATGGAGACTGCAGAATCAGCTACAATTGTCCTAAAGGTACAATAATAACTAATAAAAATTTACATTTTCTTGGTCTGCATTTTATACACATTGTTGTGATTGAGTTTCTAGCCCTGAAAGCAAAAGCAATGACAAATGCATACTAATTATTACCCAAATTGCTTCTTGCTTTCAGTATATTTAAACAGACAACATGTGGGCATACAATTTTTGTAATGAAGCCCTTTTCCTTGTTCCAAGTTTGTTGTCTTAAACTCAATGAACAACATGCGGTAACATTTCGCACACCTGACTGCCTCGTATGGCCTGGCCAGAGCTCGAGAGTTGGCCTGGGTCTACCAGCAATTCCAGCAGGTCTCCCAGGTGGCTGTAAACAAAGGACAGGTGGGCCTGGTCGTCCCAGTTCTGCTGAGACAAGGCAGGGAAGAGAAAAGACAGTAGAGAGAGAGCAATAAGAGGCAGGACAGTGATACCATAGATAGTGATACTACACAAAAGAGATCCATCTTGTTTGACGAGTATTAGGTGTAAGGTGACAGATAGGCTTCCAGTGACTTTGTTACTGTGATGCAAGGTATTAACATTGTTTTTTAACTTTAGGATCACCTTGCTGCGGGAACTGTTCTTGGACTCCCTCTCAGAGCAAGGAGAGGGAGAGCGAGTGCGTGGGCTGGGCCACTCTTCACCAATCAGAGAGGTGCGCAGAGACACACGGTTTAGCTGCTGGATGTAGAGGAAGAGTAGAAACTTCAAGGTGTCCACACATAACTGAAAAGGAAGAGAGAGATGACTATTGCACTGTTCCACTTCATATCTTAGCTCATCAAATTCAGACAATATACAACATATGATAGCAGTAAAAGGAATAGAACAATGTCAAATGTCATACAAAATACGTTAATGGAGTTCTATAAACTTAAGGTTGGGAGAAAGACTCTGCCTGTTATTCTACCTATCTACCAACCACCTGTATTTAAACCCCTCTTTTCTACCTGTCGATCTTCACTCCCACCGGTCTGGTCTCCTCCTTACTATCAAATGCTCCAGGTCCAGAAGGGGGACCCATACATGAGTTGCTTTACCCTTATAAGAACAATGACCTGAAGTTACATTTACCTTACTTCGCTGGTGGTCAAGCTCTTTGGAGTCCGAGCATTGGGACAGAGACTCTGCCCATCCCAGTCTCTCCTCTGGGGTGCGGGACGTGAGGAGGTCAAAGGTCTCAAAGTAGAGCCATGCCAGGTCTTCTGGGAGCCTAAGCTTCCCACATGCGATGTGTCTCCACATGGGCCAACTTAAATTAGGGAAGCAGCCATCCCTTGTACGCACATACAGAGCCGTCTTGCGAAGGTAGTGCAAGCCAAGTTTCGAGGGGGGCGCCACCTTTGAAAGAAGTCATGCTTTAGATATGTCACAGATATGTCTCCATACTGAAGTGCCATACGTGTACACAGTACAGTATTGTTACCTGCAGTGCTCCTAAAAGGAAGGGCCCCATCCGTGGCCATATGCTCACAGCCCCTGACTCCATGGCTGTACAGAAAATACCACATTTTATTTACATATATGCATATACACACACACACACATATATATATATATATATGCAGAAATAGTCAAAATAAATGACTTGAGCAGATGAACTTGAGAAAGTGAACAAACTATTTACAGAGGAGAATTGGATATAGTGTATATAAGACAACTAGACTGTCAAACTACCACAGCAATGGCAGTTACAAAAATATAAAGGTTAATGGCACAGACATGTTTCGTTGCTGTACAGTGGTGTGGCGAATATGATCATACGTACAGTATGATACACGTTTCCATGACAACTGGCGAGATAGACCAGCTAGTAAGCGAATACAATTCGGTCTCAAGCAGATGTAACGTTAGGTACGATGTACTAGGCTTTATTATTCTTTACTTTCCAAAACGTTCCTTTTGTTCCAGTAATAGGCTCAACCGTTTGCAGTGAACACGCTTCACTTTACAAACGTAAACAAAACAGTAAAACCAGGGTGGCTAACGTTAGCTAGCTATGCTATGGAGTATGATAGACACCTGCCTGCTTCTGACTTACTTTTAGCCACTGTGTTGCTCCCAGCAAAACGTTTTTCCATCTTGGTATGCCAACGAAGGCAATTGGGTTATTAACTTCTTCATTAGTGGAAAGAAGGACCAGGAAACTCCAGCCTAATGTTCTACATGTTTTGAGGGGAGGGTTCAAGTGAGAAGGATGAGGATGTTTCTTCTGGTTCTTCCTATTTGGCGCCCACAGAAACATTTGAGTAGCTCCATCTGTTGCGCGCACCGCACGGGAGCGCGCCTTGTGTTATGGATGTTTAGTTCTGCTCTCCAAGATATATTCAATATTAAACTAAATAATGAATTGATTCGTGAGGTAAACTTGTGTTTTTGTAAAAGTTAGGTTTCAACCTCTTTAAAAAGACAGATATAACCTAAGCAAATGCAGATAAATATAGTTTATATCTTTAAGAAATGGGCTGGCCTTCAACAGCAGGTAGGCGGGTCTTCCCTGACAGGAGGAAGAAGCTAGTAGAGTGACAGCGCTACGCCAGTTTTCAAAAGCCGGGTGCTGTTTTGGCCTTCATCAAGTTTAAAAAATACCGATGGCCACGAAGGGGATGAATCTGTGTAATGTTTGCTGTCTGCTCCTGTATTTTATTACGGTGGTTTTGGCAGGGTAAGTCATTCTCTCACACAATACATACGCGCTAGTAAGTCGGCATAGCCAGCTGGTACACATGTTCCTTTGTGATTGGTCTAGCCGAGCACAGCTCACCCTGCTGCATGTGTGCACTAGACCAGCCAGTTGTATAGTCCTATAATGATTTATCTTGCGAGTACCTATTCGAGTGACTTGCAATGTTCAATAGGCGGTAATCTGAGGTGTTATAGTTTGATTGTCCAAATCGTAACGTCTATGGGACGTTTCACATTTGCCACCATGCAAAACAGCTCGTTTCCTATTCAATGCTGTTGGTTGCTATAGCTAGCTGGTTTTCTAAATCAAATAAACAATAAAAGCACATGTTATAGCAAACTAGCAGCACTAGCGATAGAGCTAGGGCGCATGCTCCATCCATTTGTTTCATTCTGCATTGCCTGCATTTGTTTATATAATCTCTCTCGTCTCCTTATTTGCATTGACCCTCCTTCAGTCGAGATTTCTACAAGATCTTGGGGGTAACCAAGTCCGCCTCAATCAGGGACATCAAAAAGGCCTACAGAAAGCTGGCTCTACAATTACATCCTGACAGAAACCAGGATGACCCAGAAGCTGCAGACAAATTTGCAGACTTGGGGGCTGCTTATGAGGTGGGCATACGTTGTTTAATCAACTATAACATTATGTACGATTTAATTACTTTTATACTGGAAAGGATATACCCATAGCTGGTAGTCATTGCAGGGTATTTTGTGTTATGTTTTTAACTTTAGAACGTATCATCATCATCCCAAAGTAAGCTAGCTATTTGGTTGCCGTTAGAAACACTTCACTGATTTTGATTGGGCGAACAGACCGTGTGGCTGCGCGTGATTGGTACACGCGTTATCGCTCTGGCTGTCACAAAAACACGACGTGGATCTCGAGTAGTGGCTCAGATATTGAAGCCATGTTGCAGGTGTATTGAGTATTCTGAATCTGACCCCTATGCCAAAGATTTCGTTTTATTAATATGGCCACCATGGCATATGTCTGAATTATTTTGCAATATATGCAAATGTACTATATTTCTTAACTGAGCAGAATGCTTACATCTGTAGGTACTCTCAGATGAGGAGAAGAGGAAACAGTATGATTCGTACGGAGAGGATGGACTAAAAGAAGGACATGGTGGTTCACACAATGATATATTTTCAAGGTGAGTTTGATAAGGAATAATAGCTGAAGTTCATGCTCTCATGGCAAGCTGGGGATGAATCATCTTGAAAAACCCCTCCCGCCTTGGTACAGATACATATTGAGACTACAGTTTTATATTTTAACAGACTATAATGGAATAAGTTAACCCACAATTACATACTTAGGAAATGTTATTAAAGGTGCATGTTTGCCTGGATACTACAAGTCGTCTTTATCTTTCTAGTTTCTTTGGAGACTTTGGATTCATGTTTGGCGGCAACCGGCAACAGCAGGACAGAAACATCCCCAGAGGAAATGACATCGTTCTCGATCTAGAGGTCACGTTAGAAGAGGTGTACTCTGGGAATTTTGTTGAGGTAGATGTATACCTTTTCTAACGGGCTATACGGTCATGTCGGAATCACAATGGAAAATGCAACACACCATTCACTATGCCTCACATTTGTTTACTTTTTTTGTTTTTTGATGGAGTAGTTGAAAATATCACTTTTCTAATTGCTTCATCCTTCTACTCTATGCTTGCCTCAAAGGTTGTCCGTGTCAAGCCTGTAGCCAAAGAAGCACCCGGCAAGAGGAAATGCAACTGCAGACAGGAAATGAGGACAACGCAGCTCGGACCCGGACGTTTCCAAATGACCCAGGAGGTGGTCTGTGACGAGTGCCCCAACATCAAGTGGGTCAAAGCTTCGATGCTCAAAAGTTCAATGTTTGATCCCTTTCGTCGCTCAAATCGCTTCGCAATTTCAAATGGACTTCAATGTTTCTATTCATGTATTACGTTTTCAAAAGTCTATTGTAAATGTGCATGCCTTAGTGTAAATGTTCATTTATAAATATGTGTGGTTTGCTTGACTAATCGTAGGCTGGTCAATGAGGAGAGGACCCTTGAGGTGGAGATCGAACAAGGGGTGCGAGATGAGATGGAGTACCCTTTCATAGGGGAAGGTAACGGCCCACTCACCAAGACTCGAAGTCTTATGCTACCCAAACACTAAAATCCCATCTGTCTGTCCCTGTGACTTTGATTAACGTTTGTATTTGCGCTTTTAAAGTTCCGATTTTTATTGTCCCCATGATGCACAGGTGAACCTCACATTGACGGAGAGCCCGGGGATCTACGATTCCGCATTAAAGTCCTCAAGTATGTACTTTTACTGTCCCATTTATTATGTGACTGTACAATTTTGGTACCCCACATAGTGCACTACTAAAGACCCATAATGCACTGTCAAGAAGTGTACAACTAATGATTGTCATCGTATTTGTCTAATAGAGCTGGTATGGCTCATACAGATCCCTTATGCAAATAGGCAGTCACATGGTGACATCAAACACATGAAGGCTTGTTTATGAGCTCAATCTCTATACTATCTAATGTTCACCATAGAGGGAATGAGGAATGAGGTAACAAGTGAGCCAATTCGAACATAGCCATTGTTTAGCTTTCATCTGCGAACAACATGAGTCAATTTCGGCAAAATCTCAGAGGGATGGACGGATTGCTTAAGACATGGTTTTACATTCGTCTTTAGACATGCAGTGTTTGAGCGACGGGGGGATGACCTCTACACCAACGTCACCATCTCCTTGGTAGAGGCACTGGTTGGCTTCGAAATGGACATCACACACTTGGATGGACACAAGGTGCGTTGTGAAAATGTCTTAAGGAAAGAATATCATGGTTTTCTTTTTCCAGTAGTATAATAATATTTTGTCATTTTTTATATTTTAACGGATTATGCTAAAAGCATAGTGGACATGTAAAGACTACAGGATTGGGATTAACACTGTTGATTTTAAACTAGATTCCATCCGTTTTTTTCTTTTCTTTTGTGTTTAATTACAGGTCCATATAGTGAGAGACAAGATAACGAAATCTGGTGCTCGCCTGTGGAAGAAGGGAGAAGGTCTGCCCAACATCGACAACATCAACATCCGTGGTTCCCTCATCATCAGCTTTGATGTGGAGTTTCCACAGACGCAGCTGGATGAAAATCAGAAGGATGGTGAGCGGAAGCGGGAGAGAGCATGGAGTTGAGAGGGGGTGATGGAGAGAGAGAGCAAGTGATAAGCGACATGGAAGAAGGAAGGGCTACACTAGATTATGCAGCAGATACTGGGACAATACAAATATGAGGAAACCGTCTAGGCTTTGATGATATATAAAATAAGTTCTTATTTACTTGGACATTCTTCAACAATGTCTGTTGCCTTGCATTCTAACATTTTTTTCTGTTTTAGGCATTCGGAGTATCCTGAAGCAAAGTTCGGTACAGAAGATTTACAATGGACTACAAGGATACTGACCTACTGATGGACACAGTCTGGACTTGGCTATCTAACACAAAACACACACACATACACATATATAGATACATAAATACATACATACATATACACAAACATACACACAGTTGCACACACAATGACAACTATCATAAGTGTGCTCAATGCACCAGACCAGGGTGTATTTATTTTTGAGATTTCTCTCAGGATAGCTTAAACTGATTGATTTTTACTTATTTTTTGATTTTACTTTTTTATGTTCTACAACTTTAAAAGAGTGGCACATTGGCTGCTTACATTTTTAAATAGGATGCCATAAATCCATGTTGTGTCCATTTTGTCCCACTATTTTCTTTGCCCCCCAACACCCAATCATCATTTTTCTTTGGCTGTTCTATTTTTTGTTGCATTTCTCCCTGCCACAAAAGAGCATTCAATCATACACAAACATTTTCTTATCACTATAATGGTTATGATCTTGAACTGGATGCTGAAGATGCACACAGACTGTGAAGATATGGTTCAACCCTACCTCCATTGAACCCTGCTCCACAAGACGCTACACCACTCCTCCATCTTTTCTTCTTTACTTTAAATGAATGTAGGACGGCCCAACAGTTGAGTAATAACTATGACCTACGTTCCTTTTTTGTACTCCCGGATTGGCTGTAATTAGGATGTAGGTGGGGGGATATTGGTGTGTTATGTTGTCTCTTATTTATGTTTGTGCTCTCCGTCTGGTTGTGGGGATTCTTTTAGTGGGATGCAATCTCTGTCCATCCTTGTTGGGCGTCCAGGTGAAAATGCATGAGTGTTGGCCTTTAAACCGAACAAGTGGAATTCTATCATTACAATGAACTGGGGAACTGAAACAGGAGGACAGGTCCTCTATCTGCTTTCAGTTAGCACCTTTCACTCTCTCATTCTCGCTTTCTCACTCTCTCTTTCTTCAAACTGATCAAGCAAATCTTGGTGCAGTTTTTTGAGACTTAAGCATTGACAAACTTTTGACTGGGAATGAACCTAAAACATTCTCATCGTAGTTGTTTACTTTTTCCTCCGCTTTTCACTTTGCCCCACTTGCCCCACATGAAATCTGACATCACATTTGGTTGTTTATCTAAAAATGGAAATGGAAAGTCGGGCTGTAGTTACTGGCCAGTTTTACAGAGCGTGTAAGGGAGGGGAAATGTACTTTTTGACAGTAATTTCAAATTTCAGATTTCTATAAAAAAAAATGGTGATTGTCGTAGCAAGATTTCACCAGTGGATGGCATCAGAGCTTCAGTTAAAACACACCTTGACAGGATTTGCCACGACGATGGAACGGATTTCAACAAGCGAAGCTATTTGTATAGTCTTGGACGTATTTTGCTGAAGAGGTTTTGTTATCCTTGAATAAATGGGTTGAACATTTTGAAACCTGCTCTCTAATTTGTGATGAGATATTGACCAGTTCTAATGCTGCAATAAAACCCAAGTTTGCGACATTAAGTAAATCTTCTAGGCCATTCAGTCGGTTTTGCCGCGCCAATATGATACAAAAAAACACGTTTTATAGATGTACAGCAGCTTTAGCTCCAGATTATTTGGTGAGATATAGATACTATATCATGGTGTCTAATTGTGTGTGTTTGTGTGGGTGGTCTCTGTCTCACACTGGGACGACTCCTGTCACACCCTGACACACGCTATGACCCAGATGGTTCCACTTACACTGTCTAGATGACTGACAGGACTGCTCTCGGAACCCTGCTGCTGTAAAAGTTGGTTATTTACATTATTGCTGTTTTTAATAAGTTACTTAACAATAGTATTTTGTTATTAGCGCATTATTTTATAATATATTAAAATACTGTGTCCATTTGCCGTACTGTGTGTGTGTGTGTTTGTGTACGTGTGTGTGTGTGTGTGTGCGTGGGAGTAGACAGGGTGTGTGGGCGGCAGTCTCTCAGGGAGTCTCTGTGTTTGGGTGCTGCAGGCAGTGGACGTCCACAGGAATCTACGGGGCCACAGATAGTCTCTGGTGTGGTGCAGCGTCTGCTCATCTGCCCACAGCAAGGGGGTGTCCCTTGGTCTGTCTGTGTGTGTATTAGCTGAGCGTGTGTAATAACCCAGTATTATCCTTAAAGTCGTGTGTAACCGATCTCTCCCACACACACGTGTGTGTGTGTGTGTGTGTGTGTGTGTGTGTGTGTGTGTGTGTGTGTGTGTGTGTGTGTGTGTAGGTGTAGGTGTGTGTGTGTGTGTGTGTGTGTTGTGGCAACCCGGTTGGCTGGAAGACTGGTTAACACGGTAAGAAGGCACGTTCAAGGCGAGTTTAAAGCCGGTCACGGCGTTTATTATAACAGGGTAGAAGGTTAAGCAATAGTGTCTCAAGGCTAGGGTCTCCGTGAGCCTCGTAGCCGTCGTGGGGTTGTGCGTCTTTCTCCATTGTCGGGGGG